>JANHFL010001715.1:0-15121 GCA_032468155.1 Oxyrhabdium leporinum | reverse complement strand
AGGATGAATAAAATAAATAATATAGTATGGATTGAAAAATAATAATACAGGAATAGAATGATATTTTTTGATTGTATCTGTTAAGTGTTTGTACCCAGTGTGACACATCGTGCAATGAAAGAATGGCTTTGGAAAAAAAAAAAACAATAAAAAATTTATTGTGAAAAAAAAATACTAAAATTGTCAGAAGGAGACAGGAGAAGGAGAAATGTGGGAAGGAACAAGTCATCAATAGACAATGATCCAGCTGATTTAGCCTTATGTAATTTCGTGAATGCTACACTGCAACAATTTTATATATCCAGCTCAGTTTTACTTCTGTGTCTCAACAGAATATTTTCCAGATTTTACAAGACAGAGGCTGAGATTTAAAGAACTGAGTAGGGACTTCTTCATGAGATGCTGTAGTCCTTCCAAAAAACTAGTCACTTCTGCCTAGCTGGACAAGTTAGAGCTAACCCCAACTCAGAACTGGCTTCCAGCAGAGATATGATTAGAATAAACAAATAAGACAGATTGATGTGCATGCAGAATCCTGAAAGGTACTTCCACAAATTGTAGTAAAAGGCAAAATCTACATGATGGCATTTGGGAATGAATTCTGTAGCATAAATTTATCACCATCACATGCATAATATGCGAATCTACTTTATCCTCCTGGTGACACACACACACACACACACACAAATCCTTATACCAAAATGCATATTTATTCAATAATCTACTTCTTTTCAGTGTGAGCAACAACATGCAAAGTGCAGAAAGAGAGTAGGAAATGGCACGCCAAAGAAATTAAAGACATAAGTAGACAAGAAGATACATCCAAAACTAATTGTCACCAAGACAATCTCTCCTTACTTTTCTATCCTTATGAAATCTTCAATCATCTATATACTGCTTTATATTTGCCTTTCATTCTTTAAACATCCTATATTATCTTTCTCAGTGTCTTATCAACTGTATCCAACTATGCATTTCTCAGTCTTTCTCTCCTCTTAGTTCCTTTGCCTTTATTCATATATTATTTTCTCATTCAATTTCCATTCATACTCTCTACATGACCACTTTGATATGCTGCTTTCATATCAATCACTCACTTCTGTACTCAATTCTCCTTTCTACGTCTTCCATTCACTTTGAGTCTATCTCCATATCTACTACATTCAATTTATTATGGTTTCTCTTGACAATCATTTTTTGACTGACATTTCAACAAATATCCATTCCTCAGAATAACTCTCATACTGCCCACTATTTTTCTACCACCATTTGCATTTTTTTTCTACTCATTATTCAATTTTAATAAATGTTTACCAACACAACTAATTTGGTCTCTGATCTCTTAATTTTCAGACCCATGTCCCCTTCATAATGCAATATATATGATATGATAGTATAAATCATTTTGGTTCCCAGCCAACAACATGACATTATCTTCATAAAAAATACACATGCATTTATTTCTCCAATCAATAAAGTTCTAATGTTACCACTAACTACTCCATGCCCCATGTTCAGCCATTTGGTAAGTATTTTATTTGTTCTCACACATTTTAGTTCCATCATATGCCGCTCTTATCACCATCAGCTACTAACCTTCAACTTTATAGTCACACAAAATATTTCTATTCACGTCATCCAACACTTTCTATAAGCCAACAAATACACAGAGAACTTTCTTTCTCACCTTCATACTTTTTTTCAACTGCTGAAGAGCAAAAAAATAGGTTTGCATAGCCCTGTGAGACACAAAGCTCCAACATTACTTTCAAATTTTGCAAATTATCATCATTCACACCCTTTTGATTAGAATTCTTCCAAACATTTTCTAGTGCTTGCTTCACAAACAAATCCTAAGGACAGCATTTGTGTTCATTCTTATTTCCCATTGTATAGGGAATAACAACAGCATTTTCCCAAGGTCAGGCACAAGTCAGTTTTCACAAACCTGTTGCAGCCCCTCTGTCAACAAAACATATCTACATGTTTCTTCAACTATACATTGTATGATGGCATCCATACCATTTTTCAACATTCTCAACAGAATTTATGACTTACTTTTCATCCATTTTTTTTCTTGCATGTCAGCTTTTATAGTGGTTAGAATGCAGTATTGCAGGCTAACTCTATACCCACTACCAGAAGTTTGACTCAAGGTTGACTCAGCCTTCCATCCTTCCGAAGTTGGTAAAATGAGGACTCAGATTGTTTGGGGCCATATGCTGACTCTGTAAACTGCTTACAGAGGGTTGTGAAGCACTGTGAAGTGGTATATAAGTCTAACTGCTATTGCCATTTGAGTTATTTTGCAATGCATTTCTACACAAATATCTAAAATACTCCTTCCAACATTCCCTCACTTCAGTTTCAAGCTAACGTATTTCATTATTTTCATTTTTAATTATTTTAAATTTGCTGGTAACTTTCCTCCACCTCAAAAAAACCACATCTTTTAAAATATATTTTCAGCAAAATCACGCCATATTTTCATTGCCTGGTCTTTATCATCGTTCTTAGTAACTATCTTTTTTTTTCTTTTAACACTTCATACTTTTTTTTTCTCCCGTCCTCATTTTTTTGCATTCTTTCATATCCATGTTTCTCATCCACAGCCTTCCTCACTTCATCATTCTATCTAGCATTTTTGAAAATTTTCTTTAAAAAAACACACAGTGCTCCTGTGTTAGGGCCTCAAATCACTACATCTTACTTCCTTGTAAATAGTCATCAACTGCACTCACAAGATCAGACTACCCTTATAAACATATTTCTCCTTCCTCTTACCTTCACAGAAGCACAATATATTCATTCATTCATTCATTCATTCATTCATTCATTCATTCATTCATTCATTCATTCATTCATGTTCCTCTTATCTTCCAAGTCACAATCTTCCAAATGCCATAATCATTACCAGACAACCCCAGAGAAATTGGCTTCTGCTACTCATGATAGCTTTGTTGGTTAAGCTGTTTCATGTAACATTTTTAAATAAAAGCTACAGTAAGAAGATTTCTCATCAGATATGGCACCTTTGGAACAGTAAGACAGGAACACAATCAAAACTTAGTTTTACATACTTATGTTATTCTGTGCAAGCTATGATCTCTATCTTGCAAGTCAGTAGACCCCCCCTCCCCAACTCCATGATTCAGTTCTAACTGCCATTTTATTGTTTTAGTAAATTTCAATAGGATATGGTGGCTGAGTTTATAATGCTTTCCCCCCCCCTTTTTTTATTACATGTTATAAGTTGGGGAGCTGTAGAAATACTTTAAAATAAAAAAAAATAATACTCAGAGGTACATGAAGTGGAGAGATATTCATGATGGTCACTCATATCTGCACTGTTTAGAAATAGCCAGTGCTGAAAATGTCTGAACTTTTGATAAATGAAATGCAATAATGTTATAAAATGAGAAGTCACTTGTAGAGACTTTTTTAAAAAAAGTTCTGAGATTCTGTTCGTAGTGTAACTTTCAGTTTCTTGAGACTACTTTGGGGAACAATCTGATTCACGAATGCAAACATCTTTGTTCAAATAAAATGATCATTATTTTCTACATGGAACCTTTAATCTTCTACTCAGTGATATTTAGATTCTTTAATGATATCATCATTAAATTAGTTACATTAATAGAATGATAAACAGAAGAATAATCAGATGAAATTACATTTTAATCAAAGGACAAAAGAGGAAAAATCCTATTAGGAGCGTGTAATAGCATTCATTTTTTTTAAATAGTAGAAGTACTAGTAAGGTAACTGTAAATTGACAACTATTAAAATATAATTTTTCAAAGTAACCTTACCCTTATATAATTGACAGGAATTATAGTACACTCTGTAGAGGGAAGAAGTCCTAATTTCTTTCACTTACAAGTATATTTCTTCAAACTAAATATAATTATGAAAATGCTGGTTCTTTCTACCTCAGTTTCTTGCTGTTGCACACAACAAAACAACTGTATTTATGCTTATCTTATTCTTAAAGCCCCAAGTAAAACGGTAACTGGTAATTCTTTCTGGCCTATCATTTATTCTATATAACAAACATCAAATCTTTTTTTCAGACACTCTAATGCTATTCTCTGAATGCCAACCTCATGATATCATCAGATAAACATGAATTACTGACATATTCTGGAAAATAAATGTATTACGATGGTTAGAATGCAGTACTGCAGGTTACTTCTGCTGTATGCCGGCTGCCTGCAATTTGGCAGTTCAAATCTCCATCCTTCCACCCTTCCGAGGTCGATAAAATGAGAACTCAGATTCTTGGGGGGCAATATGCTGCCTCTGTAAAACACTTAGAGAGGGCTGTAAAGCACTGTGAAGTGATATGTAAGTCTAAGTGCGATTGTTATTGTTATACAGCAATCTATACTGTCTATAATGCAAAGATGGCTATCACTTTAAGCTGCTTTTTGGTACGTTGACTTAATAATATACCAAGCTTTAGGGAATTGTATAAATGATGGAAGAGGTTCACTTCTATTGGCATTTCAACATTTTCCCCTATAAGGATAAAGATAGAAAGCAGAGGTTGGTGTTCTATAGAACTGGGACTCTTAATTCAGTATCTGCATCTTGTCTTATAGATATATTGTTGACCTAAGTTATAACGATCAATTAGTAGCTGCAGAATTTCAACCTGTGCATGAAAACCAAGAGAAAAATACTCTGATCCCGAGTTAAAAAAAACAACCAAAAACCTGCAATCAGAAGTGTCCTATATAAAGAGTGATGTCACAAAAATGAGGAAATGAGCATCATGATGAATTTTAATGAAAAGAAGGACTAGGGGTGATATGATAGCAGTGTTCCAATATCTAAGGAGTTGCCGTGAAGAAGAGGGAGTCAACCTCCTCTCCAAAGCACCTGAAGGCAGGACACAAAGCAATGGATGGAAACTAATCAAGGAGAGAAGCAGCCTAGAACCTTAGGAGAAATTTCCTGACATTGAGAATGATTAATCAGTGGAACAATTTCCCTCCAGTAGTTGTGAATGCTCCAACCCTGGAAGTTTTTTGGAAGAGATTGGATAACCATTTGTCTGGATGTAGGATATAGGGTTTCCTGCCTGAGTGGGGGGTTGGACTAGAAGACTTCCAAGGTCCTTTCCAACTCTGTTATTCTGTTATGTTGTCATATTTCAATCCCCAACATTTGCACTTGTTTTATGACATTAGATAGAAGTATATAAGTCACGTGAAGCATATAAGTCATGTTTAGTGGCATTACAATACACATTTTCACATTTCTTCATTTATTTTTCCTCTCTTCCACCCACCCCTGTTCCTCATGGAGTCCTATACTGAAAGTCACTTAATACTTCTTGGGTTTAAATTGTTCTCCCACCCTATTCTGTTTTTAAGTACTTCCTTCCTCTTATAAGGCTCAGTCCTCTGTCATATTGCTCAGTTGCTAGAAACTACTCAAAGAGAAATATGAAAAAAAAAGGATAATCACCCAAAAGAAGCCATTTCCACGTCTGCATGTAAGCAAAGCTCAGTTGCCCTCTTTCCAATCCTTCTTCTCGTATGACTAGAAGAAGAGCTTCCTGTCGAACCTGACTGCTTGCACAGAAACAAGGATAATGGCATATCATGCACACTTTTTAATAATCCAAAAAGAAATTGGCTTGTTTTAAAACTGAACATAGTAGTGATATAAACCAAGGTTACTTTTTTTTGGGGGGGGGATATTATCTAAGGCTTTCTGCCACTTTAGTTCATTCCAATATGCTATATTTACTGAAAAATAATAATTGTTCTGGGAATCTAAATCCATGTTTGAGAACATACCATCCTTTATTTCTCACTTCATCTTAATTATCTGGCCCATATATCACAAAGCAATATGTAGATTGTCTTCTGCCCACGGAATATGCTTGATGCTGCCCACACCAATATTTAGCAAAATTTCAAGGTAATTTATTTAGGACAGACACTTGTTATAATACCAGCAACATATGGAATTCCTGGATCAGCTTTTAAATATTCAATTTTAGGGTTATGAGAATAGATGAGGAAAGATGAGCAATTGAAACTACAAGCAGATGTTCGGGTGGTTAATCAATGATTTCAATAAGAAGCAATGCTAGTTGGAAATGCTCTAAGCTCTCTAGAATATTCACCAGAAAAAGACAGAAAGCCCTATAGAAGATCACAGGTATCGGCCAGTCAAGAAGAGGGCATTAATGTTTTAAAATGAAAGACCTATAGAGTGGCTTTTAAAATCTGTTCAAGGCAGTTTGTGCAGGTGTTTGGATTTCAGACCTTCCTTTTTTCAAGGGGACTGAAAATAAAGAGAGATACATTATTCTCCTTCTACAGCTCATTAGCTTTTGAAGCACACATCTGCATCACAATAGGAAAAAAACAATAGAGCCTGTAGCTGAACTGCATTCAGTGAGGTTTGAAGAATTAAAATCTAGCAGGCAGTCTGAATGCCATACATTTTAAAAATTACAGATTCACAAAGAATTAATGACAGAATCAAAGATATTTCTTGATAAACTAGTGCTTTAAACATTCTGTCTTGTGTGAAGCAACCGGTCAATCAGGGAGTTTCGGGTAAACGCAGTGACTTCAACAACAATTCATTCTAAAGTAAAAAAGAAAAAAAAATCCAGACAGATTGAATAGGATTAAATAAAAGAATAGTATTTCATTTATATAGAAATATAAAACAAGTGCTAAGAACATACACAAAAGTACTAATGGGGTAATTCTCCTAAATGCAGAATTGTAAAGAGCATGCAGGTCATTTAACAGTGGGTCACAGATGTATGGACATCAGTTGACTTCTTTTCACTTCATTATTGTATACCTTACGGCTCAACATAACTCTCTGCCAGGGGCTCCCAATCTTGATAACTTTAAAACATCTGAACTTCCACTCCCAGAATTTCCAGTCAGCCATGTTGGATGGGGAATTCTGGGAGTTGAAGTCCACGCTTCTTAAAGTTGTCAAGATTGGGAACAGCTGCTCTGTGCAATGATTTGATTTAAAAACTCTAGTTGTGACATGATTTTAAAGTATATTCCATGGTTGAGTATATGTAATAATTAATTCATCTCTATCAGTGATAACTAATCAAGAGACTTATATGAACCAAGCTTGAGCAAAGTTATTTATCCTCCTTCTTTAAAGATATCTACTGAAACATGACCTGTGATTAACGTACAGAGTAAGTTCTAATTTTGTGTGTTGCAAAGGATGTGCACTTAATACCCCTTAAAAAAATCTAGCTTTGAAAAATGAAATTAATGTGATTATTGATTCTGTTTACAATGGTACAAACTCAAATACACAAGACAGCCAGTTTGGTGTAGAGGTTAAGGCATGAGGCTAGAAACTAGGAGACCATGAATTATAGTCCTGCCTTTGCCATGAAGCCAACTGGAGGATCTTGGGCTAGTCACTCTCTCTCAGCTCTAGGAAGAATGAGCCAATGGCAAACCACTTCTGAAATCTTGCGAAGAAAACTGCAGAGATTTGTCCAGGTAGATATTCAGGACACCTACTGGAAAGCACTGACACAAACTTAATTAACCTCTTTAATCATCTTCCATTGACCAAGGAATTACCACATATTTTTGGCGAAAGGCCACTGTTCCATACAACCTATTGCAAACAAGTATACTATTTTCACAGATAACATACTCATCTGATAGCACGCAGAAGATCATTTCTGCTGAATCTCTCATCATCTCTTTCTCTTCATCATAACTTCTGAGCAAAAATCATCTTGGACTAAAGACATGGGCAGGATTCCATCAGAACAGGAATCCTCATTACATTGATGTTTATTATGTGCCATCAAGTCACAGTCAATTCTTAAACACCACTTAGATTTTTTTTCCATGACAATCTGTCCCCAATCTGAATCCTTCAGGTTTTGTCTCATTACATATCTATTTATTCATATATTCATGCATCAAACAGGATCATGGCAAAAAGCTCTTCTCCCAAGCCATGTGCACTGATTTTAAAATTGAAAGCTCTAATTCTCCCCTCCCTCCAATGTCTGCTCAATGTATCTATTGGGAATATGTGAAGAGAGGTACTGTAGTGCTACAATCCTCTAAAATGGCTTGACGTTGCAAAATTGATGCCCTAAATAGAGATATGGGTACAGCTCACCTCTGAAATGACAGGGTGATAATGTAGAGAAAATTTCATGTAGAAAAGTGAGTGTGAATATCAATATGTTTCTCATAAATGGAGCGTGTTCACAGGGACTCAGTTCCTCCCGAGGGCTATAAGAACAAATCCGAGCACTTACAAATCACAGATAAATTACACCCTTGCCCTCTGTGATACGTTAACCTTGATTTGCCACCATTCTTCAATTTTGTACAATACCTAATACGTATGCATCGAAAAGCAGGGGGAAAAATGAGTATGGCTCTAGCTAAACAACAGTGAATATTAACTGAAAGCCTGCTATATAGAAAGCTGTGACAGCTGTACTGTCATCATGTCAATTAAGCCTGCTGAAGCAAATCTGAGTTTTAGCCACAGGAGAATTGTTTATTGCTGAGTCAGTTGTAGCCTGATGAATATTTCCAAATAGATTCTCTATTGTAGAATCAACCTCATCCTAGAGGTCAGGTGTCACATTTAGCCATTGTCCAAGTGTGAAAGGGAGAGTGCCAAAGATCACCTTCTAACAGACTCCGTTACCAGTATTTGTCATTGAACTAGAGTCATGTATGAAATACAGTCCTGGACTGCAAGTATGACAATCCTGATACACACACACACACACACACACATATATACACACACACACACATACTATATATATATATATATACATACATATACACACACACTACAAAACTAACATCTACCGATCGATCGATCATCGATTTATCTATCGATTTATCGATCTCTCTATCATCTATCGATCTTTCTTCTTTAAGTAGGAGCAAAATACTAGTATTTTCTGCATAGGGAATTCCATTTTTGCACATAGAAACACTCCTTCTCACTGAAAAGCTTTTTCTAATGGATTCACCTTATATTGCTTAAAATCCCTACCGTTATTTTTTAAACAAAACAAGAAAGGACTTGTTACACAACTTTTCTCTTGTTTTTCCTCCTGCTGTATTTTCTAGCTTCTGTTACAGTAAATCTATTGGCATTTCTCTTCTTCTATTTGCTTAGACTCCGAAAACTCATTTCTTCTGCCAAGCCTTGACATTTTATTTTTAGAAGCCTCTCACAGCTGACCAATTAATTATTTCTGCATCATATTTTCTAAATGTGTTCAATTGTTGATCTAGTCTCTGTTGGTCCACATTCCGTATACCTGGCACATGCAACGTGCTATGGGAATTAAACCAAGAAAGCTATTGTGAAACCTTTGATATAACTTTTTGGGTTTGGTTTAGTTAAATTGTGTAGATTGGCTCATCCTTCGCAGATATGCAAAATAAAGCAAACTCTGTGTGGAGAAACAGCTCCTTTGGTTGGTAACTGATGTCTGAATTAAACTTCCCGTAGTCAATGGAGAAGGGCCCACATCTTGAACATGAAGCAATGAATTACAAGCTCAACTGAAAACATCCCTCCTGAGGAAGAACCCCATAACAGTAGAGATAGTGACCTACAACCATTCATTGAACAACTGTTCCAATGTTTCATGACACTGTTGAAAAAGTGACTTATGACTGTTTCTGCATTATCAAAATTTGAGTGCTTGGCAATCGGCATGTATTTATAGTTGTACTATCCTGGGATCATGCAATTGCCATTTGTGATCTTCCCAGGAAGCTTCCAACAAGCAAAGGCAACTGGATTCATTTAACAGACACAGCACACACACACACACACACACACACAAGGTTATAAAACTGGATGGCTCACATAACAACTACATTGCTTAGTGATGAAAGTTCCCGTCCCAATGGGGAACATAAGTTGAGGATTACCTGTTACCTACATTGCACACTATTTAGGCAGAACTATTGATAAAATTCAGTGAATATAAAATCCAATATTAATGTAAGTGTCCACGCTTGGAAGCATCAACCTCAGGTCATTATTTCTGAAGATAAATGTTTCAGCATTTTAATCTGAAGCTCTTTGGGGGGAAAAAAAAAGCTTCTTGTATTAAACAAATGCTGATGCCTTTAACTTTCTATGATTTTGGTGCAATGTGTTTCTTTGTTTAATTGTTCCTCCTTTTGCCTGGTTTTTACAATATATTTCAATTGTTATTTCTTGCGTATTATCTTCTGTACTTGGTAAGTGAAGGCTGTAATCTATAAATTTAGTAATATGAAGAAACAAAATGACAAATTATTGCTGTTAAACTTATCATCAGTGGAATTGCCTCCTTATTCAAATGGATAGCTCTGTATAAAAATCTACACTTGCCACAAAAAAAAATATTCAACCAAAACGATAAACAGCACTTGCTTTTATTGATAAAGTTTTTGAAGCATTTTTTTCCAGATTGAAGTACTTTGTGGCTGTCCAAATTGCATCAACGTTGGAAATGGAACATGTGCTTTTTCTACAGATAGGATGCATAATAATAATAATAACATACATTTTAGGAATAATAATCTACATTTTAGGAACAGAGACAAAAGAAAAATAATGTATTTTGACATCAGATCTTTTTTCTACCTCTTGCCTTTGGCTCGCCAAACTGTAGATATTTTCAGACTTTCTAAGTCTTTTGTTACCTACTGTTTTTAAGAGATTCACATAAAAAACCTCTCCCTTATCACTTCATTACGGACAGTTCCAGCTCCATGTAAGTAAGAAAGAATTTTCAATTGAATCGTAGAATCTCATGGGAGGTCATGACTAGAAAGGGCCTAATGCTTCTGAAACATAGCTAGGAGGTGGCTGAGCAGGAATAGAGGTTTTCTCTAGTCATGTGGAAGTATCTGAGCAAAATCAAAGGGTTTATTCAGAGCTAACCTACAGAACTAGAGAAAAACCTCTAAATAACATTTTTTGCAAGGGAACATTCTATTTTTTTCAGCAAAAATAGCTTTTTTTTTACATGACCAAATCACTGTTTCGTTTAGTACTTTTATTATTATTATTTTTTCCCAGGGGAAAACCAGGCAGTGCACTAGTGAAACAATATAATGGATATCTTCTTTCTCTCCCTTTTTGCAAAGTGTTTAAAACTGTTTTCTGGATGTATGATCTGGAATTTACTACCAGAATTTTATTTTGTTTTTGTTTTTTAATTAGAAACTGGCAAAATTCCCAGCACTATAGTGGATCATTCAACCTCAGTAGATTCTGGATGGCCATAAGTTGCCCACAGCTGCTTTCCTGCACAGAGTACAAGTAGACTCCAATTTGCAACCATTCTTTTAGTAAAAGTTCAAAGGTACAATGATACTGAAAAAAGTCACTTACGACTATGATCAATATTTGAGGGCTTGGCAACTGGCTTGTATTTTTGACTGTTGCAGTGTTCTGTGGTCATGTGACCTTCTGACAAGCAATGTCAATGGGGAAGCCAGATTCACTTAACAACCATGGCAAGAAAGATCGTAAAATGAGGCAAAACTCACTTAACAACTGTCTCGCTTAGCAATGGAAATATTGGGCTCAATTCAGGGGTGGGCTGCTGTGGGTTCATGGAGGTTCAGGTGGACCCTTAGTGAAGATTCTGCAGGGATCGTCGAACCCCCAAATCCCACTCCTGGCTAGCCCCATCCACCCCATCCACCCCTCCCTGTCCCTCCCAGGAGTCTCCATACAGTCCATTGTGGATGCAGGTAAGTGCTGGGCGCATGCGGAGGCTAGAGAAGGCAGGAAAACAGGCCTTCCGGAAGTTCAGGGAGGCTGGAAACGGGCCATTTCCAGCCTCCCTGGAGCATCCAGAGCCCGGGGGGAGACCGTTTTTGCCCTCCCGGAGGCTCCAGAAAAGCCTTTGGACCTCGAGGAAGGTGAAAATGCACCCCCACACACACTGTGGTGCAGGAGGCCAACTAGGCCACACCCACCATGGCCACGCCCACCCAGCAACCGGGTAGCGAACCCTTTGCTGAGGTTTTTGAAGCTCACCCCTGGCTCAATTGTGGCCATAAGTTGAGGATACCTGTATGGTGTACCAACTGGGCCACACTTTTAATACAATTTAACATGTATAAATGTAAAACAAATCTATAATTGAGCATATTAGAACCATAAATAATGTATTGATGACTAGAAGGGCACCTTTTGATCCTGTGTTAGTACAATCATTAACTCTCTCGGCAAATTAACAATTCACAAAATCTCCATCATGTCCTATAGGCAATTATGAGGCAAACAAAATTTTCATCACGTGCTGCATTTTCCATTTTCAAATATGGTAACAAAGAAGAAGTATTTGGAAAGAAATTAAGTCATCAGCACGACTACCTGTAGAACTTGTAACTGTGGGGGGAAAAGGTTACTGTACAGCTCATTCCTAATTCAAACATAAAATGGAGTTCATCTTATAAATAAAAGCTAATGAAATAGACGTGTCCCATTTTCAGGTAAGCGTAAAACCTGATTGAAATGTAAATTTAAAACAAAATGTCCAAGTGTCATAGTAAATAATAAAAATTATAGCCGAGTGAAAAGTCATCCACAGACTTTGCATACTTATAAAGCAGTCTTTTCAAATAAGAGAAATGAAAAACTATGAGGTTTTTTTTCCTTAATGCTAAGAAAATGCGAACTGCATAAAAGGTCTTAATATTTGAAATGGCATTTCTCTGTTGGGTTTCTGCATATTTTAATTTCTGCATATTGTTTTCTTCAATGAAGTCTTCAAAATGTTGCCTCAGATACAAAAAGTTTGAAATGAAGCTGCTGCTGCTATATTCATCTTTCTCTTTCAGACGCAAAACATAAGTTAGGTTAAGTTATGTTTTGTTTAAGTTAGGTTAAAATGATTATCATGGATTTTACTAGGCTTGTAGAAACCTGCTGTTTTGTGGTATCCCAATTAATTATGTCCCCTTGAATTTTTATATAGCATACTGTGGTACAAATACTCCATATGTTCTAATTAATTGTATTTAGAAAGGGGAAAGTGCTAACTCAAGAAAATAATTTACATTTTGAAAACTAAGAAACAGAAGGACTTAAATATCATGGTGAGAATTTTGATCAATGTTAGAACAATTTTCTATAATTGATTTCGCCGGTAAAGATCTTAGTTTTAAAAATAAATTAGTTCACTCAAGTCATCAAAATGCACTATTAGCCAATTCTCACGAGACATTTGGAAAGTTTGCCATAAGGAGCTTTTTTATATTAATTTTTCAAAGCAAAAAAAATGGATTTAATTTCTTATAAATGTATATTGATATAATAAATGGCAGCTAGTACCATATGGAACACACATTCAAATTATTTATTTTATATCATAGCAAATTTTCCTAGGGAATTGGACTGGTTCTCTGTTTTTAGTCTAATATTCATTTGCCCACAGTTATACAATATTGCCTAATACTCTTCTTATTTCAGATATTATTATTTTGCCACCAGATTGAGACATCTTTAAAAATGGTAGCCATGCAATCAGTCACAATATTAAAGTCTGTGCCTAGCAGGACTGGGATACCCACAAATGTTAACCGTCTTGCTTGTTACAGTTTCCTAGGATTTTCTGATTTTCTGTAGTCCTCGAGAGCCCAGGTAAAATGACATACTTTTCCCTCTTAATCTGTGTTTATCCTTGTGTTAATCCGGAATTTATCTACCTGTTAACCTAAAATAGACCTTGATCAACTGCTTGCCATTTCAAGTGTTTTATTCTCAGAAAATCTTTGAGACAGCAAAGAAGAAAGGCTTGGGGTATCTTAGTATCTAGTGATTAAGGCACCAGATTAGAAAACAAGAGACTGTGAGTTCTAGTCTGCATTAGCCATTAAAGCCAATTGGGTGATTTTGGGCCAACCACTGTCTCTCAGCCCAACTCACTTCACACAGTTGTTGTGGTAACAATATGAGGAGGAAGTGCATTGGGTAGGTTCACCCCCTTGAGTTATTCGTAAAAATAATAAAAAAATGATATATAAATAATTAAATAAGAATAGAGCTGTGCTATGAGGTTCCCCACAATGATTGTCACATGGCAATAATTTTCAGAAAGAAAGAAAGAAAGAAAGAAAGAAAGAAAGAAAGAAAGAAAGAAAGAAAGAAAGAAAGAAAGAAAGAAAGAAAGTTCACATTCGCCACTGGTTTATTGCTGCTGCTGTTTTCTAATAACAGGAGCAGAAACGGATTCATTTACTTTTTGTCTATTACTAATTGGTGAGAAACAGGAAAAAAAAAGATAGATAAACGTTTCCTTCCTTTCTTTTTCTGATGCTGACCATTTAAGAATGAGAAATACCTTGGACCTCTAAAGAATGAGATGCCTGTTTTATAAAGATAGCTTTAAGGAGAAGGGATGGACATTGAATTCAATAATCCTTCCTAGCTGTAAGAACTGGCAAGAACTGGTGAACTATCCACCATCAATCATAGTGCGAGGTTTTTCTGTTAACTTACCTTTGAAAACAAGGTATCAATCAATGGGTCTTTTAACGAAGAAAGACCTGGGGGGGGGATAATTTGAGGGATAATAATGTTTTCTGTCAGCACTGTTGATAAAAACAAATGGCTTGTACTAATTGATTAAGTATATGGAAACGGTAGTACAAATTTAGACGCCATGTGTGTACCTGATGAACTTGGTAGAAATTCAGTCGACCTCTTTTCTCACTCTCCAACATTTTTAGTTCACAGGAACACAGACAAGGATAGTCTTTCCAAAGCACTGATCATTAGCCTCACATTTTGAACAGCAACACCAAAACAGAAAAGTTCAACTATATTGTCTCAATAGGAATAAAGGTATTTCAAAATATATCCTAACCTAACACTATTGGGGAGTAGATCGATAAGAAATAAAAGTTAACAGTTGATCCAAAATCATTGCGGTTTTGCTTCAGGTTATAATTATAATGTAGATTTGACCATGTGAAATTGTTTACCATGTAATAAATACACCTAGGCTTATGTTGTTAAAAAAAATAAATCAATCATGTTTCAGCTTCTTGTTGAATATCTCTCTCTCTCTCTCTCTCTCTCTCTCTCTCTCTCT
>JANHFL010001714.1:39308-52492 GCA_032468155.1 Oxyrhabdium leporinum | reverse complement strand
AAATTTTAAATATTAAAACCCCGTTTAAAACTAATTAAAAGAGCTTTAAAAACCCCTCAGTCAGGAAAGGCTTGTCGAAAGAGTAGGGTCTTCAGCTCCCTACTATCCCTATTTATTTGCTTAAAAAGCAAGAATTGGTCTATAATTAGCTCTGCTGAACATAGTAGCCCAAATATCATTGCTTTAATAGGCTTAGAGGATTAAAATTCAGCTATTTAAATCTAATTGACCGGCGTCTGGTAAAGATTGGTGACCTTGTACTCTAAGCAAAGGTATCGTGTAAATACAGGACATAACTAGGTATGACTCCAGGGGTCAAAACACTTTGCTTTGCTGCCACTAAAGTCTCTTGGGTAATATTATATTTCCAAAGTAACAAAGACTACTTTCTGATTCTTTTAAAGCCAAATGAATTCTGTGTTCTGTTCTTAAAGTCTTTTTTAACCAGGATGCAATCTAAGATTTCAAACATGCAAACCGTATCTTTCTGCTCCTGTATGTTCTTCTCTATAATCCTCTATTCCTGGTGGAAAAGAATACTGCTTTTCTTTTCAAAGTGACAAAGATCAAAGCAAACTCGCCACATATCTGAAAATTTAAAAGAAATTCCTGCAAAAACTCTAGCCTAGTCAGACATAATACAGTAATTCTCACTCACTGGAAGTTTTCAGGGAAAGATTGGACGGTCGTTTATTCAAGATGGAATAAAGATTCTTGCCTTTGGCAGTGGGTTGGACTAGAAGACCTCCAAGATCCCTTCCAGCCCTACGATTCCACCTCTAAGAACTGTGATTGAAGAAGAGCAGCACACTGGACATGTGAGCTACTCCACTCCCCTAAACAACCAAGCACTCTTTTCTGCCAGGTGATGGCCAGATTGTGTGCAATGTCATTTCTCAGAGCAAAGCTCAGGATGACAGACAAGATAGAGGACTTCAAGATGTTGCCTCTAGAGATACCATCTGGGAACAGCCTGGCAAAGTATTAGCTGCATGTAACAATAGGCTTAAACAAGCAGGATAAGCGACATAAAAACATCAATGCTTCATGTGGGATATGTGTGATGGGATGACATGATAGCAGGGTTCCAATATCTGAGGGGGCTGCCACAAAGAAGAGGGGGTCAACCTATTCTCCAAAGCATCTGAAGGCAGGACAGGAAGCATTCCCTAGCAGTGGGGAATTTCTAGAAGCCTGGCACTCTGACGGATCAGCCATCAATACCAACAGACATAAACCCTATCACAGAAAGACCTGCACGTGGATTAGAGAACAAAGAAAAAGTATGCGATGCCATCGAGAGTAAAAGAACTGAAGTGGAAAAGGGGTTGATCACAGAGCAAGAAGAACTGACAGCAGGTGGACGAAGGCAGTCATAAAATGGATGAAAAGCCTCCACGAAAGAGACCTAAAACAAGATGGATGGACAGCATCGGCAAGTACGGCGGGCCAATTGGCAAAAGAAAGTTCAGGACAGTATTGGTTGGAAACATGCGAAAGAGGCCTTCATCCTGCGATGGGTAGAGAATGGCTATGACGACGATGAATCCATAGACTGCCAAAGAAGTAAAGAGCCCAACCAGAGAATCTCTAAGACCATCCCCACCAACGCTGACAGGGCAAGACACCAGAATATAAACGGAGAGCAAACCCCACTTCTTGCCAACACTGATAACGTTATCTAGTTGGGTCATGAAACGTCAGCAAGCTCAGGGAGCATCCAGGATCCCTCTAGCAGCTTTCCTAAGGTCCATCAAAAAGACGAAACTCTTCACTGACAGTGGGAAGCATGCAGCAACAGCTGCATTACTATCTCCCGATTCTTGATCAAGCCAATTAATACATATTTGTTTTCTGGAGCAGAATTTGAAGATGTTGGTTTTGCTCTCCGAAGAACCGCCCACCTTCTTCTTGATTCCTACTGCATCCCCTGAGGGTCCCTGAAATAAGGATTGTTTGGGCAATTCACCCTCATTAATCTAATTCTATAAAATTCTATAAAATCCTTGCCTTGGAAGAGCTGCAATTTACAGCACATGAAGGCAT
The DNA here is from genome assembly GCA_032468155.1 of Oxyrhabdium leporinum. Lineage (NCBI taxonomy): Eukaryota > Metazoa > Chordata > Lepidosauria > Squamata > Cyclocoridae > Oxyrhabdium > Oxyrhabdium leporinum. The sequence goes on along the minus strand of JANHFL010001714.1, from coordinate 50,446 downwards.
TTATGAAGACATAAAATTTGCTTTTTATTTCCAGCTGCTAATTTATTTTTTACCCTAAGCTTTTTAACAACGGCCGCATATTACTTCTCACTTGCAGGCAGGGGATTATGAAGAACCCTCAACTGTGTTTTCCCATGAAGCTGCCAAGAACAAATCTTTAAAAAGATATTTGCAATCTTACAAGATCCCCAAAGCTTTAAATATTTTGGTTTCTCACTCAAAACCTTACAAGATTTGGGATGGGCGTATTAAAACATTGAGTGATCTCACACTGTTTTGACCATTTGTTTCTTAAAAATAGCTTTAGTTTTTATTTGAGTGTTTTTGGCTGCAAACTATAAACAATTGTTGTAGTGGCTGTAGCTCTTGCAAAGAAAGCTCTTTCCTTTTTGTAAAAAGCTCAGAGACCAGATGCACTGATCCACGTAAAGCAGTGGTGGTCCAAGCTTAGCCGCTTTAAGCCTTGTGGACTTCAACTCCCAGAATTCCCCAGCCAGCATGGACTTATTGAAATCCACAAGTCCTAGAGTAGCCAAGGTTAGACATCCCTGGCATAAAAGATTGGGAATTGGTGATATAGATAGAAGCTTTTATTTCATTTTCACTTAGGTGAAATTCTTAAATCTTAAATAAAGATAACTGCGGCTACCAGTTCACGGATTGACAAGCTTTTCAAATATTGCCAGAGGGAAAATATTGTCAGATGTTAAAATCTTCGAAGTATCTATGTTCCCAAACTGTGCTGCTTTTTTTTCCTCCTGTCCCTTTACATCTTTTGCTTCGTTGACTCATAATTCTTTTAAGTACAAGCATTCTGCGTTTACTGATCACTTGTTCGGCAACAGTACAGATTAGCAATGTTCTGTCTCCACAATCATGTGAACGCAATCTGGGCAGTTCACAACCAGCTGAAACTTACAAGGGTGGCAGCATCCTATAGTTGTGCAAACACAGTTTGTGACCTTCCCTGCCGGCTATCCCCACAAAAAAAGTCAACGGGGGACTTTTTGCAAGTCCCTCTGGTAAGTCCATGTTTCCTGTGCTTGCACCACATTGTGTATACACACACACACACACACACACACACTCCTTCCTGCACTCATGCCCAGCCACCCCATCCATCCACGGTCTTCCTTTTTTTTTTAAACATGCAGTAAAATTAATAAATATATTTTATTACATTGAACATTGAACAGAACCTGCAGTTTTAATGCAATAAAAATATATAAGGAATTTTATTAAGTTTCAAAGAGAGATAAAATACAAGGTATTTTTTTTAAAAAGGAAAAAGGGGCGGGGGGGAGAGAATAGCTACTCCTTTCCCATCCCTGGCCTTCCTACGTTTGCACCATGCTGCAGCATCCGTCCCCTGGGCTTTCTGCACCTGCGCGTAAGCCTGCACCAGACCTTTCAAACCCTCAACTCACAACTGGCTGCATTCTCTCTCTGCTGCAGCATCCGTCCATCAGTCTTCTTGGCCTGGTGTTGCTGCACCTTCCACCCCCAGCCTTCCTGCATTTGCACCCTCCCTTACCACCCATTCACCTCCTGGCCTTCTGGTGTGCAACCTGCATTAGAGCTCACCCAATTCACATATGGCTTGAGGGCTTCCCCCCTCCCCTTTCCTGCAACATTCCCCCTTACTTCCTGCTTAGCAACAAGATTGTTGCCATGTGATGCAGTCTTGTGACATAACCCTTTACGACAGCCTTGCTTAACGATGGCAATCCTCGTCCCTTGACTGCTGTCATAAACTGAGGACTACCTGCAATTTCCCTCCTCTAGAGTAAGAAAACTTCCAGTTCGGAGCTAAGACAGCAGTGTGTTTAAAAAAAATGCCTTTCCCATAAATACAACAAAAACGAACCTCCATGTTGTAAACTTACATTGGAGAATTTACTATGGCTTTCCAAAAATATTTTTTTTACAATTTAGCTTCCTCTCCAATGAGGTGCCTTCAAGAAGCATTTGGACCACAACACCCAGAATTATCAAGCCAGCAAAATTGAGGTCCAGACTCCAGTTATTCTATCAACTGTTTCCTAGAATCTCCACTCTATTCCACAAAACCTAGTTTGTACCCACCCACCCCCCATCAGAAAGCAAGCCAGCATTTTGGCCTGCAGTGAGCATTCAATTCCCCCTGATTGTCTTGGGGGTTCTCCTTGGCATCTATTTAAATTCTTTTTAAGTCATATTAATTTTGACATTTTCCTTGCAGACAAACACCCTCAAAGACCCACCAAATTTTTGCTCTTTTATTCAGCATATAAGCTATAAAATTTGAAAATGATTACCTTTCTTTCCTTTTTTTTTGCATATAGTACGTGCTCATTTAAAACACATACATGTAATAATGCTAACTGCAGAGGAACATAGCCAAATGCATGTTGCATCCACAAAATTAGGCAATGTATTTTACACAACAGGAAAACGACCGAAAAATGTGCTTAACACACAAGTTTTAAAAATCTTTTGTAATGCAACGTCCAAGGCAAAAGCGTGATTAAACCCAAGAACATTAACACACATTGTGTTGTTATCAACTGTCCATTTTAAGTCATCAGCAGCCACTAACTCACTGGCTGCTAATAGGTACACAGGTAGTCCTCGACTTATGACTAAAACTGAGCCCCAAATTGCTAAGTGAATTTTGCCCCATTTTATGAATTTTCTTACCCCATTTGTTTAGTTTAGTTTAGTTTAATTTTTAATTTATATACCGCCCCATTCCGAAGACTCGGGGCGGTTTACAACAGTTATTTAAAAACAGTATAAAATAAATGAATCCCTGCAGTTATTACGTTAGTAATATGGTGAACCTGGCTTCCACACTGCCTTAGCTTGTCGGAAGGTTGCAAAAGGGGAATCACACGACCCCAGGGACACTGCCACCATTATAAATATACATTAAATATGAACTAGAACTGGATGACTGAGAATCTCCATCAACATGATCATATGACCATGGGGAGGCCACAACGGTCGTAAGTGTGAAAAATGGTCATAAGCCACTTTTTTCAGTGTCTTCGTAACTTTGAACGGTCACTAAATGAACTGCTGTAAGTTGAGGACTACTTGTATTTTATGGAAAAGCAAGTTTCAGGACGGTACCAGCCTCTGTTTTTAATTAATTGCTTTTTGTAAAAAAAAACACCAAAACCAAAACAAAACGCAGCAAAACAAAAAACTGGTTGCAAAACAATTAAACGGCCACTCCATAACTACTTGTGCTCTAGAGAGCTCACTTACTAAAAGTCACTTGTTGCTTTTCATGAGGCTGCAAAAAATATTGGCAGTTTTTACTACAGTGCCACAAATCAGCAGAACTGATGCAGCTCAAGAAAAGAATGACTAAATGCAACTCTTTACTCCTCTCAAAAATTCCAATTAAAATGCCACCATCTCTCTGGGTCATTGGCTCCTGTTTTTTGACTGCTGTTTAGAAACATTTCTCTAACATTGTCAAATCCATTAAATGCATTATTCTGTGCCCTGCCCTCTGGAACAAGAAAAAACAAGGCTTTTTTTTGGGGGGGCTGGGGGGTTGGTTGTCTTCTGGATGACATTCTCACAAAGGTTCTTCACGATGCTAGCATCCCCTCCTCAACCTTCTCTTCTGAAAGCAAAAGTCAACTCCTTCCTTCTGTTGACATAGGACTGAAATTTCTACACCCATGATCACCTCTGAATCAGTTTCAATTCCACAAAGTGCTTGTTAAAAATATAAAGTGCAATGTGACCAAAACATGAAATAAAGTGGATTAACTGCTTCTCATGGTTTGAAAAATAAATGTCAGTTGAGATGGCTTTTACTTCTGTTTCCCCCTCCCCACCAGTCACATAAAAACCGTTGACTCAGATTCAGTCTGTACTCAACTACCTGTATTATTGCAAGATCCTTTTCACAGATAGTACTGCCAAACCGAAGAGTCCCATTTGGTATCTGTGCATTCAATTTGTTTCGTAAGCATTTAGGTTTAGTTCTCTGTAAATTTAATTGTGTTATTTCCACCCCGCTAATCTAGCCTATTAAGAATCATTTTGAATGTTATTTCTGTTTGCAGAGTATTAGCTGATCACTATATAAAGTGCATACTTTTCATTTTATGATACACTCTAAAATATTTCCAGGTGATGAGGTCAATATCTACCTACCTTTGCAAGGCAGATGGGCAGTTTTAAAAATTTGATAAATAAAAATAAAAACAGCTATGCTTGGTTTAAGGAGGGGTCATTCACATCTTCTCAATGACTGGGTAGGAGAAACCAACAATAGTATTTTTATTATTTCCTCTGCTCCACTTTTTTTTAACTCAATATACTCCATTTGTACCACTTCTGGGGATACTGCAATATCTGCCCTCTTCCAGTAATCTGCTAATCCATTGTCCAGGATTGACGAGACCATCAGCCAATTCCTTCAGGGCCCTCAGATGTAATTCATCTGGACTGAGGCTTATACATCATTGCAAGGAAATAGATATATCCTGTTCCTGAAGAAGAACAAAAATAAATATAGAACTAAGAAGAAATTTCCTGACAGTTAAGACAATTGATCAGTGGAATGGCTTGTCTCCAGAAGTTGTGGGTGCTCCATCACTGGAGGCTTTTAGGAAGAAAAAGGACAGCCACTTGTCAGAAATGGTATAGGAACTCCTGCTTAAGCAAGGGGTTGGAGTAAGGTCCCTTCCAACTCTGTTATTCTATTATAAGTTGATATATTGTTGATAAGTTCTGCCTACAGTATTCTTTCTCAGCATCTTACCATTTTCACTCAGCAGCTGGTTAACCACTTTCTTTTCTCTTCTTTTTATTTTGAAAATATCTGAATGAGTCCTTCTTGGTATTCTTAGCACCCTTCACCAACTTCAACTCATTCTGAGTTTCAGCTTTTCTGAGTTTAGGATGGTCTCCAATTTTGAGCTAACTGTTCATTCCTTTTCTTGGTGAGCTGTTCCTCTTTCTACTTCCTGTATATGTTGGCTTTTTTCTCAGTTCCTTATTATGGTTTTGGGGTAGTCCAACAGGCTTATGCTTTCTGTTCTCTGCCTTGCTGGAATTTTGTGGTAGCCATATTCTGAGCATTTATTTTTCTCTGGACCATCCAACCATCCTTTTCTTCTCTATAGGGCCTTCCTACAATGAAATCACAATCATCATTCCTCTGAGCTTATAAAAATCTATTTTCATACACTCAACTACATCCAATTTTAGTTTCACTTACCCTCAAGAACATCAATATTACACAATTACTTTCCCCCAACTGTCCCTGTTACTTCCATTTCATCAATTAGGTTTTATCTGTCAGTTGGCATTACGTAAGATAGCTGGGGGGTTTTTTTCTACCTTCTGCCATTCTCTGACTGACAAAGTCAGCAAGACAGGTCAGGGACAACCATGAAGGACCAAACTTTGTCTTCAGCTTCATACTCCCTTCAAAGATCTCTGTTTTGATTTTGGAAGGGGTCCTTCACATTTTTCTCAATGATTGGTGGGGGAAGGGAGAAAACAACAATAGTATTTTTATTATTTCCTTCTCTCCACTTATTTTAACTCAGATTCTTTACTGCCAACCCCATTTTCTTGACTTTATGAGCCAGGATATCTTCAATCTGTAATGCAATGGTGCAGTTCTTCTCTTTCTATTACTTAACTGAATTTATATACATTAAAAGATTTAAGAACAAACATAATGGATTATCTATTATCTATTTTTATGATATTATATTATAGACAATGGAATGTGGAGTCTAATGAAAAGAAGGAGTAGAGGTGATAATATTTGAGGGGCTGCAAAAAAGAAGAGAGGGCCAACCTATTCTCCAAAGCACCTGAAGGCAGGACAAGAAGCAACAGGTGCAAGATCATTAAAGACAAATTCAACCTAGAACTAGGGAGAAATTTCCTGATAATTAGAACAATTAATCAGTGGAATGACTTGCCTCCAGATTATGGGTGCTCCAACACGGGAGGTTTTCAAGAAAAGGCCGGACAGCCATTTGCCTGAAATAGTATAGGGTTTCCTGCCTGAGCAGTGGGTTGCACTAGAAGACCTCCAAGCTCCCTTCCAACTCTGTTGGAATTCTCACTTTACCTGTGATATCTTACATTTACATAAGAAGCTTGTCTTCCCTTCCACCTCAACCCAATTTACAATAAATCCCACATCAACCCAGCCACTCTATGCATCTGATGAAGTGAGCTATATGACTCACAAAAGAATATGCCTTTTAATACATTTCGTTAATAGGGAAAGGTACCACCAGACTTCTTTAATTACTTTTGTTTCTTCAGCTGCTACCATTCCAGTTACAGCAGAGATTCCCTCAGGTTTCTGTTGTACTTATTAAATCGTATCTACCTTTTTTGTATTAGGAGTTTATGATCCTCTTATTTAATTCTCATGCACTGAGTATTAATCTACACACAGTAAAGGCCATGAATTCTATGAGCCAATATTATTTCTGATTTATCACTGAATAGTTTAAGAGGACTGACTTAAACTTTAAGTCACATTTAAAAAGAGACAATAAGTAATGGTTGAAGTCAGCCATTCAAAATTGTCCTGAACTATTATGTTTTCAGTAATTTCCTAAACCTACCTACCTACACACACACACATACACGTACACACACACACCACTTGTCACAACATAGACAAATCCCTGCAGTTTTCTTGGCAGCATTTATGGAAGAGATTTTTCCTTGTCTTCATCCTAGGACCAGAACTCATGGTTTCCCAGTTTGTAGCCCATTGCCTTTAATTAGCTCTCAAGAAATCACTACAAAAGAAAGAAAATAATTACCATACTGTAATGTTTTTATTTGAATGTATGGCTTACAATCCACATTTGGTGTTACCATATGCAATTCTACTTCGTCTACAGAAAAGGCTAGAATAGCAAGAAATGGTATAAAAAGGAACCAGCAAAATGGTAAAGGGCAGGAACACCTTTGCTCTAAAAGGCATGCCAATATCCTTTACTTGGGTTAGGATTTGTTCCTCTTAAATGCGCATGGATAAATGGGTCCATTGCTGTGCATAATGACAAGTTCCTCACCCATGATTAATTCTTGGAAGCAGGTGCTTGGAATAAACACAACAAAGCTATTCCTTCATGCTTTATTTGCAAGCATCTCAGGATGCTTTTGTTGATCATGTTGGCAACAGAATGCTAGCACAGGTAGTGCTCAACCTACAACGATTCATTGAGCAACCATTCGAAGCTGCAACGGTACTGAAAAAGAATGGTCCTCGTGCTTATGATTGTCACAGTATCTCCAGAGTCACAAGACCAAAATTTGGGCACTTGGAACTGGCATGTATTTATAACGGTTGAAGAGTCTTGGGATCATGTAATCATCATTTGTGATCTTCTCTGCTGGCTTCTGACAAGCAAAGTCAACGGAAGCTGGATTCGCTCAACAACTGCAGTGATTCACTCAACAACCATGACAAAAGAGTTTGTGAAATCAGGCACCAGTCTCTTAACAACTATCTTGGTTAGCAATGGAAATTCTGGTCGCAAATTCAGCAACGCTCCTAGCAGCCAACTTATGTAAACAAGAACACAGCAGATGTCTGGATTTCTAAGACTTGCTCACTATTTCTTATTGTTTTGGATCAGTATTACTGCAACACATTCTCCTTCACATATGCTCAACTCCAAATAATTATCCTGACTTGAGCAAACCGTATGATTTTTAATACAGTTTTCAGCCTTTTCCAAGTTGGTTCAAATCGTGCCTACGGCTTGCCCATAAATTGTACAGAAATGCCAGCTATGATAGACAGAATAGATTTGTTCATTTTAGAAATGTATGTACTGTATCTTTAACATCAATGGACATAACAAATTTAAAAATTCAGAACAGCACATGTTAAGGTTCTCATGAGATCATGACTTTTTAAAGCAAACAATTCCCTTATAAGGACACCCTTAAACATAAAAATACTTGTCAGCCCTTCAAGATAGACCAGGTCAGGAAACAGGCTTTTGATAGAAGAGAATATTTGTAGTTCAGGGTTGAACTGTGGGGTTCTTGGTGCTCTTTGAGCTTGGTGGTTTTCTTGTAAAAATATCATCAGCGCACGGTACCTACCAAGTTGGGCCATGAAACGTCTGCAACAAAACCACCAAGCTCAGAGAGCACCAGTGACTCTACATATAATATTTGATCAGGCTAAAGTAGCAGAAATATGAAAAACTGACTTATTTTCTCCCCTGCCCCTCAAAGAGTTAAGGTACAGCCAATCTGAGTTTCTTTTTAGTCTTCTTCTTGTTCTGAACTTAAATCATATGTTGACAAACTGCTTTTGCACAGTTTCTCTAAGGTCATCTCTATGGTTTTCTATACTGTTATGCCTATCTTGACTTTCTTTTATAATATCTATGCTACTAATACCTTCATCCCATCCCGAAGTGACTAGTTTTTTATCATAAATGACTACAGTTATATCATTTTATCATTATTATGAGCCACGGTGGTGCAGTGGTTAGAGTGTAGTACTGCAGGCTACTTCGGCTGACTGCCAGCTGCCTGCAATTTGGCAGTTCAAGTCTCACCAGGCTCAAAGTTGACTCAGCCTTCCATCCTTCTGAGGTGAATAAAATGAGGACCCAGATTGTTGGGGCAGCTTAGAGAGGGCTGAAAAGCACTGTAAAGCAGTATATAAGTCTAAGTGCTATTGCTATAAGGAAACTGCCCTATGTGTTTACCTCAGTGAAACATATCAAGTCAGGAATATTAAGGATCTCCTCTGAGAACCACTTCAATGGAATAATCTCAAAACAACATTCTTATCCTTATTGCTTCACTGTTCGTTCAATGCCATCAATATTGTACAGTAACAGTTTTCAAACATTTCCCATGTTGGAATGCAACCATGGGCATCTTGGTTTTCCTTAATTCTATATTTATAGACAATCAATCTGTTTTCGGCATATGTGCTTTTAGAAGTCTGTGGTAGTCAATAAACTAAAGAAACTATGCCAGGCATTTTGTATGAATTTTCTTGTTAGAATTCAGGATTATCTTACATAAGCTGGCTGAGTTAATTATTCTATTTGGTGCTATGAAAGCATGTTGCTGTCAAAAAAATGAGAACCAGAAAGAGAGTAATTTAACTGGAAAGACTTTCATTTGCAAATTTATGGTACGTTCACTCTAGAGGGATGCAATTTTCTTCCATGCTGTATAAATATTACAAACCTGTAATCCTTTTCTCTCTCTCTATTTATCCAGTTTATATCTCCGCCCATTGCACATTCATGTCTCTGGACTGCTTCCAATTAAAATATAAGCAGTACCAAAACAAAAAAACAAAACAGCCACACAAGCAATGCAAACATTAAAAACAATTCAACAATTAAAAGCTGTACAGTACAATCACCAGGAGGGCATAGCCATTCAAGAATAATACATGTGCAACAGCAGAAAAGGCCCTCCTTCTAGGTCCCACCATATAACATTTTCTACTGGATGCAAGCTTCTTCTGCTGTACCTGATGGGATGGGCAGATGCCAATGAGGAGAGGTGGTCTCGCAAATGATAGCAATAGAACTTATATACCACTTCACAGTGCTTTACGGCCCTCTCTAAGCAGTTTACAGAGTCAGCCTATTGCCCTCAACAATCTGGGTCCTCATTTTACCCACCTCGGAAGGATGGAAGGCTGAGTCAACCTTGAACCGGTAAGGATCGAACTCCTGGCAGTTGGCAGAATCAGCTTGCAATACTGCATCCTAACCACTAGGCTACCAGGGTCCCTATAACCCCATTTTATGGTACGGAAGTCTTCCTTATCAACTAAGATAAGGTTAAGATTTTAGGGTGAGTGCAACACATGACACACAAAAGCTATATTACATCATGAATCTATAGATTATAGCTCATTTGCCAATTCTGAATAAAATAATCTACATATTGCTTTCATTTGCATGAAGATGACAAAGAAAAAGGAAGAGGGCACATTTCTATATTTTAATGTTTGATACTACATCCTCATATTCGTGGAAATTGAAACTGAGTAGAAAAAAATTACATTTTTAATTAATTACCAAATGCATACTCTCACTTTTTGTTTGTGAGAAAAGCCAGCTTTATTTTATTTATTTATTTTTAAAAAGCCACTTATCTCCCCAACAGGGTGACTCTGGGCAGATTAAAATAAATTTAAAAATACAAAAATAAATATTGGCCATCAGAGTTTCATTTTTCTCTCTCCAAAAACCTCCTTAAAAAGCTGGTATTCTTAATGCTGTGAAACATTCAACAGAGAAAAAAACATTCAACTTTCATGTCTGCAAAGCTAACAGGCTAAAATTAGCACCAATATTAAGAACCAAAAGCTCCAAAAATTGCCACTCACTTAAAAGTATGTGATATGTGAATTATTTATTTCCATATAACGTTTTCCATAAACATTAGGCCATGGGAGCATTTTAACAGCCTGCCTGGCCCCCCAGTAAAAGGCCTTTAAGGTAGAACCACATGATACGTACAAACAATTGTATCTCCTTCTCAATAGCCCCTTTCCCCTCAGCAAAGTACGGTGCTTACTCTAGACTAGAAGAGAAATGTTTTCTGTTTTCTCGTTCTTTCAGGCTTCATTTTCCAAATGTCTATTTATCTCGTTGAACTCCTACAAGGAGGAGGACAAGAAGAAAAAGTGCATCAAGGATGAAAAGGTTCTACTTTCTCTCCTTCCGTTTCTCTGCTTCTGACAATCTTGAAAGTTGATTTTCCTCCCTACCCCCGGGGAGAGGTAGTCCTTGTCTTACAGCCACAATTAAGCCCCACAATTAAGCTAGGTGGAACAGTTGTCAAGTGAGTTTTGCCCTATTTTACAACTTTTCTGGCCACAGTTGTTAAGTGAATCACTGCTGTTAAAATAGTAACACGGTTGTTAAGTGAATCTGGCTTCCCCATTGACTTTGCTTGCCAGAAGGTCTCAAAAGGGGATTCATCATCCTGGGACAATGCAACCGTTATAAATATGAGTCAATTGACAAGCATCTGACTATTTATCACATAACCGTGGGGATGCTGCAACGGTCATAAGTGTGAAAAGTGGTCCTAAGTCACTTTTTCAGTGCCACTGAACCTTTGAACAGTCACTAAGTGAACGGTTG
>JANHFL010001714.1:0-17090 GCA_032468155.1 Oxyrhabdium leporinum | reverse complement strand
GGGGGGGGGGGGCCGGGGGGGGGCGCGGGCTGAGGGCCGGCAGAGGCTGACTGGCAGGGGGTTAACCCCCTCCTGCTGCTCCCCTCCTCCCCCCACCTCCAAAAGGGGAATTTTCCAGCTGGTAATTTCTGCTGCGTCAACACCCAGCTGGAGGGAGTGGAGAGGAGGGAGACAAGGGGGCATTTTCACAGCAGCGCCACTTCGCCAAAGAGGACCAACCACCCCGTCCCGGACTGGGCTGATAAAAAGAGAGATTTAATTTATTTATTTTTTATTTTTTTTTTTTAAAAAAACAACTTTTAAAAAATTAAGCATCTGTGCAAGTTGGGACCAAGAGTTACTCAAGAGAAAGGGAGAGGATAGAGTTGACACCAAACTGCTTGGGAGGAGAGGAAAAAAAAGGGAATGAGGTAATAATGTTGATGAAACGTGTATATTTTCCCCACTTTCTGCTTTCTCCTTTTGCCTCTTGAAAAGCCATGCCGGTTCTGTTTGGGGTTATTGTGTCTTTCCCTAAAGCCAGGCACGGATCGGCTGGTCTTTGCCTCCATTTTAATTGCAGACGGTAAACATTGAAAGACACCCCCATACCTTGAAACCCAGCCTCAGAATGTAGTTACCTTATAGTTCTGGAAGTTGTTGAAATTGTTTTCAGTAACTTAAGGGACCGGTTTAAAAATATAGGCAGCACTTAATGGAAGGACTGTTCTTAGTAGAGGAAAGAAGAAGTTATAGCTTCTTTTTTAAAACGGGGGGGGGGGGGTAAGGCAGTACCTTGGGTGTTGAAGTTTTCAAAGTTAGCGTTTGTTTTCAAAGTTAGCGTTTTCTTTTTGTATGTGTAAATGACCAGGTTTGTTCCATAGATGTAATGTAAGTAGCCTTTTATAGGGAAATCCCTGATGACAAATGAAGCATAATGAAGATTTCTTGTGGTATAAACAGTGGAAGGTGGATTAACTGGAACAAATTGAGTAACTGAGTATTTAAGCTAAGTGATATACTGTATATATTTAATTTAGGACAAGAAATGTATGTGCAAAAACTGTTTCATTCTTAATTGAGTTTTCTCCCTATCTTCAGTTTCTTGAGTTTGTTTGACATGGAGTACTGAGAGGATTATCAGCTTTGTTTCACGATATTATAAAAAGGATATTATAGCAAGTGGTGCTGTTGAAAGTACCTGTATTGAGCTGAAATGGTTATATATATCATAAAGCAGTACTATCTATCTATGCATCTATTGTATATAGTATGGGGTATTGCTTCTATTATAAAAGCTTTTGTCCAAATAGAAAAACCTTTGATTTAAAAAATGAGACACAAAGCTTCAATTCTCAGAGGTTTTTTTCCCCATGAGTATTGAAAACTTCGGCTGTTTTGGGTTTCTTTTAACAATTATAGTATATTTTACAAATAAAACTGCATAAATAAAACAGCCAATTCTGTTTTATTGACTGACTGATTTGGAATAATTTTATAGCAATTAAATAAGCTACTACTAGTCAAGTTCATTCTTGAAATCTTTGTGATACAGTACATATGTACGTGTCTGGACTTTATAGTTTCAATAGAAGAAAATATATGTAGCTCAGGGTTGAACAGTGGAGCATCAAGGACTCCTCATTTACAGTTTTAATTTATGTAATGAACAATTATCACTTAACTATATCACATGACAGATTGCATTCTGTAAAATACTTGTGTCTTGATTTAGAACTTGTGCTACATTTACGTATCAGCCTCAGCACTAATTGTGGCTGTCATTTACTCTGATGAAATACTAATTTTGCTGTTGCTAAATTAGATCACTGATTGAAATTTTGTTCTAACAGAAAGGGTTTACTTCAGGTTGTGATATATCATACATACAACTCTTCTAAAAACTGATCCAATTTATCTGGTCTTTTCCAGAGGGTAGTATTTAGTAATTGGACAAACATTTTAATAATTGATGTGGAATATACAGGTCAGATCTTAAAATATAAGAGAAAAAAGGAAATGGGCCATATTGTCCCTATGGCTTGAATTTTAGGGTAGTTTTATAGTAGTAATTAAGTTTTTTCCAGGTGATGAATCTAAAAGAGATGCTTGAGTAATTTTATAATACAACCTTGGCACACTTTTTGTGGGGGAGCTAGGATAAGTACCTTACTAACCAAAAAGAAGCTAGCATTGATATGAGACAGCTATACTCCATGAGGAAATTCCATTTTCTACCTTATGTGAACCCGTTCAATAATACCTTGTACTTTCTTGTAATGTTCTTATTAATAAAAGTTTGCACACATTTACATATAATTGATGTCATTCTAATTTATGTAAAAGTAATTTTGGTTATATTTTTAATTTAATTGGTTAATAAAAGGATGAAACAGCTTACTTAAAATCTTTGAAAAGCCTTCTTTTATCTATCCCTTTATCTCCTGTTAGCTATTCTTTATATTCATAATTCCCTGAATTACTAATTATTTCTATATAGAAGACCATAACTGGACTATGTGATGTATTCTCAAATTCCTATAATAATGTTGGTTAAAGGTTAAGTAGTTATTCTCACAAAATCTGTTAGTTCAACTATTTAAGCTTTTTTTCAAATAGTAACAATGCAAATTAAAAATTTAAAGCTAAACTTTCAATGTTGCAGTAGTACTAAAAGCTAACATTCTCAAGAATATATTCTGCCAGATTAATTATTCCACATCTGTTTTAAAACAGATTGTTAGTTCGTTGATTTGTAAGTACTCTACATAGATAATTTTATTTTAATAAAAGGATTAAAATATTTTAGCTTGCAACAATTGTATGCATATCTTGGCAAACAGTACTATATTCAGAGATCTAGTCCCCATAATCTGTTTCATGTGAATTTAGTCTTTGTATCTGCTAACCACCTTCCATGTCTTATGTTGTAGAAAACAAGACAGTGAGATCATATAATATATAGTTAAGCCATAGACGGTGCATAAAAATATATGGACTATAATAAAACCAAGACAGTTCATGAATCCAGCCAGCAAGTGTTTATAGAAGTGTGATGCTTGGTTCAGAGCTTTATGATTTTTATCACATCTTTTGCAGATGGTAAAGCCAGAATGGACACGTATTATCTTAGTTAAAGAAAATAAAATGTAAATAATTTTGTTAGAATGAAAACCGGGAACATAAAACATACCATAAAATAAATTAGAAATAATGAGAAATGTAACATTGCAATAGTTAAAAAGGGATATGGGACATAGATATGTATCTTGAAAGTCATATGTTGAAAAAATGAGAATGTTCTTTATCACTGTTGAAAACTAAACATGAATATATGCCACTACAAAAAAGAAAAACCCTGGTGTGATATATGGCACAATAAAGCATCCACAGTACAATGCATTGGAAGTAATCATTCTATTTTATTCTGTCTTATCTGAAATACTAGATCAAGATCAGGGATATCACAGTTTAACAAGAAGGTAGAAAAATGAATTTAGAGGAAGGTAGTCAAAATAGTCAGAAATATTCAAAGAAAGATATACAGGTAGTCCTTGACTTACAGCAGTTCGTTCAATGACTGTTCAAAGTGACAACAAAACTGAAAAAAATAACATGAATCTTTTTCACATGATTATTGCAGCATCCCCATGGTCATGTGATCTATATTCAGATGCTTGGCAACTGACTCATAGTTATGGGTTGCAGTATCCCAGGGTCATGTAATCTTCTGACAAGCTATGTCTATGGGAAAGCCTGATTCACTTAACCGTGTTACTAACTTAAAAACTGCAATGATTCACTTAACAACTGTGGCAAGAAAGTTCATAAAATGGGGCAAAATTTACTCAGCTAATGTCTTATTTAACAGCAGAAATTTTGGGCTCAATTGTGGTTGTAAGTTGGGTACTAATTGTATAATGTTATGGAAGGCTACAGAATTGGGTACCTTTATGCTTAACATGGCTATCCTCCAGATGTGTGGATTTGCATTCCCAGAATTCTCCCGCCAGCATGAATTTTGGGTAAAATTCTAGGAGGTGCCCACATATAGAATCCCAAGACTTTAACGGCTATCAAGTCCAGTCCTTTGCTCAGTACTGGTTAGTGTTCATTTGCAGGATTCCCAGTTAGTTAAAGCTTGTAGAACTGTCAGAGAAGAAGGCAAAATGGAGAATGGGAGATAATGTCTTTTTGTCAAATATTAATGATTGTCACAAGGAAGTAGATTTATTCTTTTCTACCTAGATCTGATAAGTTTAAATTAAGGGAAAGTAAATTTTAATGTGAGACATTATAAAACATATCTGAATAGAAGCAATAGAGAATACAGCCATTTATCTAGGATGCCACTAGGCTTTCTTTAGCTGAAGTTCTTCAGATAGAGGCTGATCTTTTGGGATGCTCAAATTTGGATGATACCATCCAAATTTGATTTTGTGGCAGGATATACCAACTGTTATATATGCATGTGTAAAGTAATTCTTCAGGTGTATATTCTTGAACAGGTAGTCCTTGGCTTATGATCCCAAATGAGCCCAAAATTTCTATTGCTAAGCAAAACAAGTGAATTTACCCCATTTTATGATTTATCTTGCCGCAGTCACTAAGTGAATCACTGCACTTGTTAAGTTAGTAACCTGGTTGTTAAGTGAATCTGGCTTTCCCCATTGAGTTTGCTTGTCAGAAAGTTGCCAAAGGGGATCACATGACCCCAGGACACTGCAACCGTCATAAATATGAGCCAGTTGACAGTGTCCGAGTTTTGATCACGTGACCATGGGGATGCTGCAACAGATCATTAAGTGTAAAAAACAGTCATAACTTAAGTCACTTTTTTCAGTGTTGTTGTAACTTCAAAGAATTACTAAACACATGATACTAAGTTGAGGATTACCTGTAGAACCAAACTGACAGCATTGTACATGCATTAGTACCTTCTGGGTTCTGAGTATTTTCAGAAATATAAATGAATTTGAAGAAATTAAAATAGGATTTTAACCTGGGAAATCATGGATAGATGGAAGAATCTTACTTATTCTATGCTGCAATATTGGTAAAAGTCATACATTATACTGAGCCTATGTTATTTTGTAAATCTATTCACCCTGATTTAGCATTATGGGTGATCCAGGATGCTGGTTTCTTCAACATCAACAATTTAAACATTTCTTGTGTATTGTGAAGTGTTAATTCCAGCCATTATTTCAAATTCCACTTAAATAATATACAGTCAAATTGAACCTAAGAGGTTACTGTTTGTTTGTTTTTTGCTGTTTGTTTGCTCTCTCTCATCTCCCTCCATATGCTTACAACATAAGTAAGTGTTTTCCAATATAAATAAGATCTTTTTGCTTTCTTCTATCTCTTTCTTGCATCTTTGGTAGGAAAACAAAGGAATCATTCAGATGATTTGCATGTTTGTAAGAAAAAATAAGTATTGTAGCTTAGTATAATTTATAATCATCCCCTCAAGACTGTGAATTTATTTTGCCTAATAAATTCTGGCATAATTCTCATGAATAGAGTAAGAGGTCTTGAGAAGAATATCACATCTTTTTTAGTAATGTTTAACTTGTGAGATATAATTTTAAGAAGTAATATATTTAAATTTACATGTATTTAACATTTTAACTAAGATGCACTATAATCCTGTATAATATATTGAATCTAAGAATATTTTATTGGATTTTGAGAGAAACTGCTTTCATTAATGTCTAATTGTTCCTACGTTATTTTGGCTGAGATTCTAATTTCAGTAGCAAGCATGGCATTCATACCGGTAGTATTAGACAAGCATTGATTCACAGCTGTGCTCACTTCCATATATACAAAGAACTGTCCAGAAGAAATGCTTTAGCGGGTACATTACATCTAAAGCATGATAGCTTTTCCTTGCAGCCACAGATTAATATTGCTAGAGTAGTTGCGGTACCTGCTCATCAGTAAAATTGTGTTTGCATTGACTTAAAACTGGTGGAGGTTTGAGGTCATTTTTATTGTGCTTCGCATAGCTGATCTTCAGATCAAAAGACATCAAATGATTTTTCAGTGGCAACATGTCAGCCCTGACTGTTAATAGCATGTTTTTGAAGAGTAATATATTTGGGCTGCCTTATGGGATCAGTACATAACACATCTTTCTATAACACACTTAATTCAGTCCCATTACTAATCTTGTCAAATCTCCTTACTGGTAGCTTTGGCAATATACAGTCATACTATATGCGCTTGACCATCTTTGGATGTGGTGTATGCTCTCTTCCTTTTAATTCTTTTGGCTGCTGTTTAAAGAGGATATGTCTTTTCCTGGCCTAGGATACCCATGCCAGAACCAGAGCATATTCCTCAGTTTGGATCCGAATACAGTACTGTGCTGCATATTCTAGTCCCGTTAACTTTTCATTAACTCACTGATAGTGAAATTTTCATTTACTAGAGTTAAATCTTGCCTTTTCTCCAGGCCAGTCTATGAAGTGATTATATAGATGTAGTGGAAACAAGAATAATTTACAGATGTAAAAAGGTATGGAGAAGAATTGGGAAAGATAACAGTATAAATGTACCCTCTTAGCTATATTTTTTTACATTATCTCATGCCTTTAATTTCTTTGGCATATTTCTTACTACGTCTCTGCTTTGTATAATTTTCTCTATTCCAAATGGAAATAGCTGACAGGTTTATATGTATATGTGTTTATGAATCAACTATCTAAATTCTGACCCCGATGAAGAAAACTTGACAGATACTTTCAGACAAGATGAATATATTAAATGCAAGAAAGACAGGCTTGGCCCCAAACAATTTTGGAAGGATAAACAAAATCTGATGGTAAATCTTGAAATAAAAACTTCAGTCATGTGGAAAAAATGAATGATAGAAGATTCAAGATAGACAAACAAACATCCTTTGCACAGCATATAGTCAGCATATGGAATTACTTTCCCTGAGATGTAGCAACAGCTACCAAGCTGGACAGCTTTAAAAAGGATTAAACAAATTAATGGAGGATAATACAATTAATGATGCTTGTATGCTTCTTTCAGATCTGAGGTAGTATGCCTCTGACTGCTACTCATTGGGGAACAATAGCAGAGAAAGACTGTTGCTTTCATGGCCTGTTTACAGTCCATATTCCCACAGGAACTATAGGCACAGGATGCTACAGTAGGCAGCTTTTTAGCCTGATCCAGCAGAGTTGCATTTAATAGTACATTAACAAAATAATGTTCATCTAAATTGAGCCATGTGTTTAAAAGGAAGTGATCACAAAATTAAGAGTGATGAAGTACTCTATCACAATTATTATATTAATGTTGTTTTGGGGAGGAGATGCATTCATGGTTCTCTTCGTACAAACATGTGCAAAATATTTAGGCAAAGGCAAGTCAAATCAACCAGAATCTTTCTTTTTACTTATTATGCCTTCCTGAGAGACCTGCACATACGTTGTCAAAGCAATCTCTCATAAACCAAATCACTGCATGTTTGCTGTAGTAGTAGAAATACGTGAGATGATTCTGAATGCTAATCAGACTTGCATTTCACGGAATTCCAAAACACGAAAACATTTAAGCCTGAGTTTGTGTCTTGTCTTATTTCTCACACAAACATTCAAAGTCATATAATCTTAGATTTTTTAAAAAAAAAAAAGCTGTCCCAAAGCATTTCCAACAAAGGTAAAAGGACCAGATTATCTGGGTAGCCATAAGAAGGGATGAATTCAAAGTATAGAATACTCTCAGTCTGTTACTGATATTGTTTCAACACTTGCAAGTTCTTAGGCTGAGGTCTCCAGCCAGTCACAAGTGGCACTGGTCAAGGCTGATTGCAGATGCAGTCCAATGGTCTATTCCCAAGGAGTTATTCAAAACAGCCTGTCACTTTTCCATCTCCCTTATGTTTGACTGTCAATGTTGACTTGAAGACCATATTACTGTGTCAAGATGAGCATCTAGATTTACAAGTCAAAATGGAAAAAGCCAGTTCAGTTGAGCCTCAGAGCTTGAGGAGATTAGGTTTGCTGGTTTAGTTAGTTAAACACTTGATTGTGTTTAGCTAGTGGAAACTAGTCTGGTTATACTTGTATATTTGATCTAAATTTGAAATTGGTAATAATACTATGTGCGTTTCTGTCCAGGATTCCTGCTTGGCCACCCTTCTCTCCTCCAAGGTATTTGGATTATTGTACCCTGCTGTACATGAGGCTGCCTTTTAAAAGACCAGTCAGAAACTACAGGTAGTCCCCGACTTACAACCACAATTGAGCCCAAAATTTCTGTTGCTAAATGAAACATTTGTTAACTGAGTTTTGCCCCATTTTACAACCTTTTGTTGCCACAGTTGTTAAGTGAATCATTGCGATTAAATTGTTGTTGAGTGAATCTGGCTCTCCCATTGACTTTTCTTGTCAGAAGGTCACAAAAAGGGATCACATGACCCCGGGACACTGCAACCATCATAGATATGAGTCAGTTGCCAAGCATCTGAATTTTGATCACATGGCTACAAGGATGATGCAATGGTCGTAAGTGTGAAAAACTGTCATAAGTCACTGTTTTCAACGCCGTAACTGAACAGTCACTTAACAAACTGTTGTAAGTCGAGGGCTATCTGTACAGCTGGTTCAGCATGGGACACCCTGGTTAGTTATGGACGCCCCGAGGTTTATCCAATATCTCTTCTGGAGGACCTGCATTGATTGCCGGTTAACTTTCACATGCAATTGAAGGCATAGGTTGAGGCCTTAAAGCCATATATGGCTTAGGGGCTTGGTATCTCTGAGACAGCCTGTTGTGAGTGGAATCTGTCTACAGCATTTGGTAAGACCAGGGAAAGAAAGAATGTTAAGAGTCCCTTTGCTGAGATTAAGCCCACTTCAAGGGCCTGGATTTAGGGATTCTTATTACTTTGGAAAACCTTTCCATGGAAACTAGAGATTTTCCCTTCCCTGTTAAGCTTTTGAGGACCCTTGAAGATCTGGCTTTTCTGGAGGTCATTTGGCATATGGATGAAATACCGAACAATGCCTTTTTTGTTGGAACTGAATATCTTAAATGTTTCCTGACCCTTGCTTCTTCTTACAGGTAGTCCTTGACTTGCAACAGTTCATTTAGTGACCGTTCAAAGTTGCAACGGTACTGAAAAAGTGACTTATGACCATTTTTCACATTTACGACTGTTGTAGCACCTCCTCAAGGCCACATGATTAAAATTCAGATGCTTGGCAACTGACTCATGTTTATAATGGCTGCAGTGTCCTGGGGAACATATAATCACCTTTTGGGACTTTCTTGATAAGCAAACTCAATGGAGAAGACAGATTCCCTTAACAACCATGTTACTAACTTAACATCTGCAATGATTCACTTAACTCTGGCAAGAAAGATCATAGAACGGGGCAAAACTCGTTAACAAATGTCTCACTTAGCAACAGAAATTTTGGGCTCAATTGTCATATTTCGAGGACTACCTATATATGTGTTGTTTTAATATATAACTGTAAGACTCCTGATTGGGAGATTTTTTTTCTCCCATGGCTTTGCCTTTATATCTTTATAAGATTTCCCCTCTCCTTTTTTATATTTTTGTGCATGTTACACTGCATGTTTGAGTAGCATAAGCAATAGCACATATGCTTTTGCTTGAATGTCATAAACAGAGGGGCATTTTTATTCCCTATATTCCAAGTCATCTAAACATTAGAATGTTAACTTTATATTGTGTACTAACTTTATATATAATAAATATTGCACAAATATCAGTGTATTGAGGTAATTAACGTATTAAGATTTGTTACAATAAAAGGGAAAAAGACATAGAATAGGGCTTTAAAATTGCTGGTTACCATCAAGGATCGTTCACCTGTGATTATCAGTCTGAAGATGTAAATAAACTGAGATTGAAGTGAGTTTATAGATCTCTCACTACATAGTTTTCTGATAAAGTTTAAGGACAATTGCTTTCCTGACAGCTGCTGCTATCTCTAGAAAAACAATCTGTATTCATACACAATTTCAGCAATAGCTTGATAAGATCTTTGCACACTATACACTTAAATTCTTTTTAGAATTTAAAGCTAATCCTTCTTCCCTTAATTATATTTGAAAGATTCATAGGTACAAAATGCTTGGGTAATTATTTGAATACCTTATAACTCAGCTTTTAAACAATAATAATAGTTGATGAATTGCATCTCAGAGTTGAATCAAGCCCAAAGTAAATGCTCCTTTGAAATGGTTTTGCTAATGTAGAATGCTGATCATTACAGGAATTTTAGCAGATATACTGGTTTTTAGCCTTTCCCTCCCACCAATGACCCCCGTGATGTTTGGCATCGATTTTCCTGTCTGCTTTGAGAGAAAAATGTCCATTGGTGCCAACGGTGTTAACGTCTGTCTTTCTTCCTCACAGAGTGTGCAGACGTGGGAGTGCAAATACTTCTAAATGAATAATCAGAAGGAAGACATGGAGATTGCCTCCCATTATCATCATCTGCTTCAGGAACTCAATGAACAAAGGCAGCATGGTATCCTCTGTGATGTTTGCATTATAGTGGAAGGAAAGATTTTCAAGGCTCATAAAAATATTTTACTCGGGAGTAGTCGTTACTTCAAGACGTTGTATTGCCAGGTGCAGAAGACCTCTGACCAAGCCACGGTCACTCATTTGGATATTGTAACGGCCCAGGGCTTTAAAGCAATCATCGACTTCATGTACTCTGCACACCTTGCATTGACCAGCAGGAATGTTATTGAGGTGATGTCAGCTGCCAGCTACCTTCAGATGACTGAGATTGTGCAAGCTTGCCACAATTTCATAAAGGCTGCTCTTGACATAAGCATAAAGACTGATGCATCGGACGATCTTATTGATTATGAGTTTGGGGCTTCCTCTAGCAGCAGTACGGATGCTCTGATTTCTGCTGTCGTAGCTGGTAGGAGCATATCTCCCTGGCTGGCCCGAAGGACAAGTCCGGCAAACTCTTCGGGAGATTCAGCTATTGCTAGCTGTCACGAAGGAGGAAGCACCTGTGGAAAAGAGGATCAAGAGCCAAAATCAGATAGTCACGATGACATTTCATCCCAGTCTCTTTGGTCTACTGATTTGGCCTATGGGACTTTGCGTGTCAAAGAAGAACAGATCTCTCCCGCTCATTATGGAGGGGATGAATTACAGCCTGCCAAAGATAGTGCAATGCAAAATGCTTTCTCGGAACAAGGAACTACAGATGGGTGTCAGCCTACAGGGCGTAGAAAGAATAGAAAAAATAAGGATACTGTGCGCCATATCACACAACAACTTGGAGAGGACAGCAGGACAACCTCACCAGTGCCACCCTTTCTAACTGCCCCTGGATGGCCATACATTAATCGAGAAGCAAGTAAGAATGCTTAATTCAATTTCTATGCAATTATATAGTGCTCATGAATAACTGTTCAGAATACATTATTTTTTTTTTAAAAAAAAGTTTTTAAATACTGTAGTTTTTATTGAGTTTACATACTTAACAGGTCCATTCAAAGAAAAAGAGAAATGTGAAAGAGAAAAAGAGAGAGATAAAAGAAAATAAAAGAACAGAAAACATGAAAAAGAAATATAAATAAGTGGCTTCTGATCTTCCTCTCACAGTTATGCATATCATTGTAACCAAACCTCCCTCTCTTAAGATTATATCATTATTTCCCTTTGTTCTATGATTTTTCTAATAAGTCATAAAATCATTTTTTACACAAAAAATCCATAACGGGTCTCTAGTCATTGGTGAATATCAATAACAACCTTTCTCCAGTCAAGTTTTGTCAATTTTGTCATCAAGTTCTCAGTTTCACCAACCCATTTCCTCCATGTTGGATAGTCCTGGATCTTTCCATCTTTAGGCGTAAAATAATCTCACCAGGGTAATCCTATATTGAAATACTCTTCCATGATTCTTTTTAAACTGTATAACCATCAGTCCTGAAAGGAAATGTTCTGGCTTCATTTGAATGTTTATATTTATTCCATATTCCAAATACGGCATATCTAATAAAGTGATTTTTAAAATCCACTTTTAACTTTATTGTATCATAAACATCCATGACAGGCCATCCGAAGATCAGTTCATAATCTTCTAACTCTAAAAATCTTGTTTGTTTCTCATCAACACTCCTCTTTCCTTTATTTTACTTATTTATTTGTATCCCGCTTTTATTTTTACAAATAACTCAAGGTAGCAAACATATTAGTACCGCTTTATAAAGCCTTAGTAAAGCCACACTTGGAATACTGTATCCAGTTTTGATCACATCTATCCTTGTCAGTAGTTTACTTAAGGAGCTTTTATATATATTATGCTTCAGGCAAGACACTGATGATTGCAAGATGCAAGTAGTTAAGAGTCTATGGATGGATAAGGTTCTGGTTCATGTACATATATTCTTCTGATTTGTATGTTATTTAGCCCTAAAATCCATAACCATGTGACTGCAATTATTAAGAAACATTTTTAAAAAATTAGAGCTCAAATTGAGAAATTTTTGAAAAGAGCACAATTCATTTCTGAAATATGAGGGAGACCCTTTCCCAGATCCAAGATCCTTTCCTGGGATCTGGATCTGGACATACCTTGGCCCACGTCATTAAGTTTCACTATTGAGAATGAAGAAACATTTATAGCCAATCAGTTGCTTATTTTATTTATATGTATAATTTATATAAGCCTCAGTCCTCAAGGCAGTTTACAGATATTACAGATATTTGGAAGTGACCCCATTTTTTTCTCATCACTAAGGCAGGGGGAAGGGGTGTGACTTGAATTCAGTCTTAACATGTTAAATGGAAAATCCTCCATTTTATATTCAAACTGCCAGCCAAAGTTTTTCCATTCATACTCTAAAACAGCAGTAATATTAAGATACTTTGAACATAGGAAATCACATGGTATATAAATTGAGGAACACCTCTAAAAATATTGTACTGATTCTTGAAGACTATTTTGTCACAATTTAATATATGTGTATTACTCATATCAGTTTCTACAACTTTGATGCATTTGAGAAATGTGTAGGTTAAATGTTAAATTTGTGTAACATCAAGATTAGGTTTGAAATGCTTGTGTTACCAATATCAGGATTATTTTTGGCATTTCAGACCACTTACTGTAAGTCATTCTTCCAGTTTGAAGTCTGAACAGATGAATGCAGTCTTTTTGGTAGCCGTCCAAAGGTGCATGTTGGCAGTAATGAACAACTTGGGTTTTAAATGATGAATGAGGCAGCACTTCTGACATAATGAAAACAATATCCTGGGCATTTCACCATCTTGTAGTAAAGCTTTAAGTATATGATTTCATTTTAATAGCCCATTTGTTCCAAATTTATTATCTAATTATGATGGAAATGTCAATCTTTCATTACAGACCACTTCCTAGAGGAGGCTCCTTCAGATTGTTTTAGATAGGGTCTATGCATACTATCAGGGGAGAAGTTCTAGATTTATAGCTGGCCAAGGGAAGAATCTTACCAAATGGTATCGTTTTGAAAGAAAGGAATTGATTTTTTCTTGCCATCATAATAAAGAGAAATTTTATGTCTCTCCACACAGCTTCACTTTTCATTAAAAAGAGGATACATACATATATATATATATATATATATTTAATCTGATTATTTGAAGACTCAAATACAATAGTGTTTTAGTGTTCCTTCATTTAGCCTAAGATGTGGGTAAAGGTAATGCAAGGAATGGTTTTTATCATATTAAATGCTGCACTGTCCCTCAAAAAAAGAAAAAAGCCAGATCTGCAACACTCTTGTTTTATTGTTATCCAAGCTAGACTAATGTAATGTGCACTATGTGTAGCCAATGTTTTAAAAAAAGTATTTGGAAATGTAATTAATGGTGCCCTCGAATAATATCCAGAATACATACCCATGGAGCATATAATTCATTTTTTATGTTATCTTTATTGCTCCCTGTAGAGTTTTTGGTGCTCTCTGAGCTTGGTTGTTTGCTTGGTTTCTTTACCCAAATAGGTAACATTATTAGTGCTGATCACTGATGGCAGAAGCACTTGTTGGGGTGCTCCTAGATCCGTGGCGAACCTATGCCACGCGTGCTGGACGTGACAGACAGAGCCATCTCTCCGGGCACGCCAGCTGTCGCCTGTTGCTCTTCCGGGTTCCCGCTGGTCTTTGTGCATGCACGCCGGCCAGCTGGTCTTCGTGGGTGCGGGAGCGCCGGAAACCAGAAGAGCCTCTTCCGGCACGCGCATGCATGCCGCCCACCTGGTTTTCCGGTTTCTAACGCACATGCACACATGAAGACCAGCTGGCCGGCACGTGCATGCATGTTAGAAACCAGGCGGCCAGCTGGTCTTCGCGCACGCATGCTCGTTAAAAGCCAGAAGACCAGGTGGCCAGTGCTCGTGTACACCGGGAGCTGTTCTTCTGGTTTCCGGCACGTGCGTTTCGGCACTTGGTGCCTTTTCGGTGTGCACGTGCTCCCAAAAGGTTAACAACCACTGCCCTAGATGATTACTTCTTTGTACTATCAATGAAAACTTTTTGCATATTTATTTTATTTTCATCTCTTTAATAATTTAATACATTTTCTATGATCGGGGGGGGGGGGAAGAAGCACTGGGAAGCAGCAGTGTGGCCAAAGACACGTTGATTCCCTCCTCCCCTGCTCTTTTGCCAGATTCCATGAATAAAATCTGATCTAGTCCCAAATATTGTTTGGATTTTATAGTTGTGTTCAGTTGAAATCAAGTATTTGTAAGGATCATCTTTGTTTAGTCTCTAGTTGTGTGCAGTGGAAAGCAATTCAAGCAGAATCTTGATGAGGAAACTTCTGTCTGAGAATGTCCTTTTTGATTTCCATCTCCTGTGAAGAAAATTTAGAGAGCAAGAAATCTCTGCTACATTAGAGGGCATTTGGGACAAAAACATCTGATTCTTTCTGGCAAAATTTCATTTCTATTTTCTTATTGCTAGTGCAATAGTACTTTATTAAATCACATTGTGTATCTTCTGTGAATAAGAAGCAGTAATAAAAATATTTGTAACATTTTCTTTCCTGGTTTTTTGGATTTATATAGCACAGTGTCAGTTCTTCATCAGTTTCTGCACTGTATTATTGTGAAATTTTGTGCATACACTTTTTCTGTCCTGTATATTCTGTTATAGTTATGCATCCTGTTGTGTTAAGTTTAAGAACCAGATGTTCAGTAGATTCAATATAATAAAAGCAATGATCATCATTATATTACAGGAAGATGAACTTTCTTGAATTAAATATGTCAGGTTACAACAGTAAAAATAATGCACATTAGACTAAAATATTCTAATTAGAAGAATTATCAATTATCTTTTCAATGATCTTGGAATAGTAACTACTGGAAGTTCAAATTCTGATTCTCAGTTAACTTCTTTCATTGCTGGCCAGTGATGAAAAACAGCAGCATGTCTTAAGGACATGTAAACAACAGAGTGTTAGCTTTAGCATGCTATCCTATCACAGGTTTAAGTCAGGTCTTTATCATGACAAAAATGAAATTTCACAGAGCTCTACCTGGCAGTCTGCATGCATCTTCATAGAGGTAGAATTCTGGGGGTGACCGTACTGAGAATGGCAAAGTGAATGGTGAAAGGTCTGGAGCATCAATTATAAATTGTACAAGAACTGCTTCTTCAAAGGGATTGAATCAGCTGCCCAGTTTATTTACAGTTGTGTTTCCAGCTAGCTAGTTTAATTCAGTTCAGGTGGTAACACAAAATCCGTAAACATAAAATAACCAAATAAATGAAAATGTCAAAACATTTTATGAAATTTTGAGCCTGCTTAAGTTTTTGTCATAAATATAGATACATTCAAAAGCCAGGTTGTTATATTGTGGGGAGCAATCAATCAATTGTTCACAGAATGGTGAATAAGTTTTCAGATATCTCAGAGCAGGGGTGTCAAACTCGCAGCCCGCGGGTCAGATGTGTCATGCGCTGGCCCACACCCGGTTTAGCGAAAGGGGGGGGGTAAAGTTGCTATATGTCACATGACAATGTTGTGACGCGAGTTTGACACCCCTGCCTTAGAGAAACACATGAAGGAAAACAATAGAATAAGAAAAAGAAAACTGAACCTGATTGAGTACAGGAAGTCTCTATTACACCTAATAACTGAACAGTGTTATACCTAAACCTGCTGCAGTAATTTCCTCTCTCCCTCCTACCATTCTGATTAACCAACTGACCCAGAACAGGAGAAAAGAGAAAGCAGTTCTCAGTGAATGCTTGTCTGTTTCTTTTTCCTTTGTGGTTAGTGTCGAGTTACAAATGTTTGTTTTTTTTAAATTGTGTCTCTTGATTCCTAATTCCTAATTGGACATTAACACCAAGGAGTCTACAGATTTTAAGGTGATAAACTACTTCAAATGTGTTTAAAACCATTTTCAACTAACTGCAGTACATCAGCAAAAAAAGGAATGTGGTGAGTAGAAAAAGAAATCAAGGAACCAAAACCTGGGGACGATTATTTTACTTTATTTGTAAAACTGTACACTACTCTTTTACTAGGTGAACTATATATATATATAAAAACATGAAGAAATAACACTTCCATTCCTTAAAAATCAGTTTCTTTCCCAAAAGCAACGTACCTCTCCACCATAAAAGCAACGTTAGAACATAACTGCCAGAAAAGGCCAGACAGTCACCCTTGTACTTAAGTGGAAATGTCTACTTAAGAAGAAATTTCTTCATACCAAGAACAAAGGGAACAAACACATATTGTATAAGATCATGGCAACCACAGAGAAAGCCAATCTCCTGTCTCACATCGTTCTCACCTTTTCTTGGGGCAGGATCTTAAACAGGCCCTCTCCAAATGTTCTCACCGGAAGGGCAGAATTGGTTTGAATAAAGTAGTGTATAATAGTGGCAGCGTAGCTGAACCCTTAACGTAAAAGATAGGAGGGCTCACACCTTCCCCCCCAGAAATCCTGGAATCTTCACACCCTGGGCCTGCCCGCCTTTCTGCTTTTGAGGATAGTACCTTGGTTATTTTATTTTATTTATTTATTTTTACATTTATATACCGCCCCATTCCGAAGACTCGGGGCGGTTTACAGCTT
>JANHFL010001713.1:174781-207053 GCA_032468155.1 Oxyrhabdium leporinum | reverse complement strand
CCTCCAGAGAGCCTCCGGAGCCTGAGGAGGCTGTTTTCACCCTTCCAGAGGCTTGAGGGAAGGCTCCAGAGTCCAGGGAGGGGAAAAAATGCCCCCACACCGTGGTGCAGGATGCTGACTAGGCCACGCCATCATGGCCATGCCCACCCAGCAACCAGGAAGAGAACTGGTTGCTAAAATTTTTGAAGTACACCCCTGGTCATAAATCATTTTTTCAGTGCCACTGTAACTTTGGATGGTCACTAAAGGAACTGTTGTAAGTCGAGGACTACCTGTATAGCGATACGTATCATTAGACATTGAAGTTTTTCTCATGATGATAATAGGAAGATTTTATGTTCACAAATAATGCTATAAAATAAATAAATAAAATGAAAAAATGAGATACTTTCAAGCTGCAAATCAGACATGAAGTGGGACAAGGTTTTCCTACCCAATCATAATATTAAATTATAATCTCAGTTCCTGAATGGAGTTTGAAAATCCAAAGAAAAGGGTTAGCTGGACTAATTCAAATATTTTTGCTTAGTGAAAAGCCTCCTTATTAATTATTTAAATTCATTTATGGTTGCATGATTTCCTTTGCAAACACTTTTTAGATCCCTGTCTCAAACAACTGTAACGTATTAAGAAAAAAAGAAAGTTTTTGACCCATTTCTTTGAATCTCCCCAAAACTAGTCAGATACAGAATTACTGGTACATATTACAGAAAAGTTAGAAATGTCCTGAAACTCTATCATCACAATTTCATTGCTCATAGTTAATTATTTAAAGCATCCCTTAGCTAGAAATGTCTGAATCTTTCAATGTATATCCAACAGAGAGCAATACTCTGCCAGTGAAATATATCTTCATCGGTATGAACATTTCACAGAAATTTTAGTTGTATGCGTACTCCAATTACCATCTAGGCATACATATTCACATCTATATTACAGTAATATGGGATGTAATATTAAAACACATGCATATAGTATTGATGGGCAGTAATGTTTCCAAAGCATTTCTTTTGCAGCATAAAATAATTGTGAAACCAAGGTAATCCTAAATTCATTATAAAGAACTCTCTAGTTGAATACATCTCTTGGTGATTACCTGGACATAACCACATAGCCTTCTTGGTAGCAATGCAGAAGTTGCTTGTCATTGCCTTCTTTCCAACCTGATCTGCAGCTCTACATTTTTTTGATGTTTTGCCATCAAAACTTATTAACCCTCCTTCGGTTTTCAAGATCAGCCAAGGACAGTTAGCTGCTGCCACCTACTATATGGCACAAATTCAAATGAAACAAACAAAATGTTAAAATGTCATGTTTATGTAATTACTTACCAAGCACATCTAAATTTATATTAAAGTAATCAAAATATCTTTACAATCCCCAAAGCATGTCACAACTTTTGAGCACTCCTAATATTTGGAAATTGAAAGTTGAAAAATTTGACATGCCCTAAATTGGCACGAGTTCATTATATAGCATAATCTCCTCAAAGGATAAAGAAAAACATTTCAAAAGTGAATTGTTAAACAGGGAGAATAACTAATCATTTTAAAATATTTTTTTAATCAATGGAGGATCATTTCAAAGTATCCCAAGTGTGATCTCTGGTACTAAAGATGGACTGCCATCTTTCTCTCAAGTGGTATAGAGAAAATCCTATAAAATCCCATAATCTGAATTTGAATAAAAAGCTGTAAACAAATTCATGTTTCTCATAGATCTTTGGAATAAGATCTATTGAACATGGAAGGGATACTTTCTGCATAGATAAATTACACTGTCAGACAAATTACATAATTAGCATATTTTTCACACTATAAGATGCACCTGACCATAAGATGCACCTAGGTTTATAGGAAAAAACAACAAAAAAAAACTCTGAGCCATAAATAGATGTCCTCTCATGTGCCTATTGACTCCTACACTGCAGAAAAGAGACTGAAGTGGTGAGGTTCAGCACTGTAAAAGGACCGCACCGCCACGGCCCGGCTGCTATTCAGCAAAGGACCGGCACCTGTCCATCGTTGGGGACCCCTGAAGTAATACACTTCACAGTCTGTGACGCAATATTCACTCCATAAGACACACAGACATTTCCACCCACTTTTGGGAGGAGGGGAAAGTGTGTCTTATGGAGTGAAAAATACAGTACATTCTTTTCTTCTTAGAAGACTTGATGTGATAGTTATTTTAAAAAAGGATATGAAAAAAAATGAATTTTCTTTGGATGCTGGAAAAAAAGAATAGTTACTGTACTCAGTTAGATATGTGATTCGACGGAATGGCTACTATGCACTGAAATGACCTTTGCTGGGAACGTTTGACATGTGTTTCAGCTTGGAACAAATTCTTCCACTTGTGCCAACAGTACAGCACCACTATACTTTCAGTTGTGAACGTGAAATCTAAAACTCTAGCATATAGCTCAATCTATATGAAGCTGCAAAAGACCTAGGCCAAAAGGCCTACACAATCTCAACATTCTTTAGTTTTGCTTATCCAGAGGTAGAAAATGAAGTGCAGGATCAAATATTCTCAAACTATTATTTGTTTGGTTCTTGATGATCTATGAACTTAGAAGGAATAGTGACTAGCTATACAGGCATTTTTTTTTTGTCAGCAATAAAGGATCCTTTTGGTCAAAATCAGATTATCTAGGTAAAGTGTCCCTGCTATTGGGCTTCTAAATTATTTTGACATTGCTAATGTACTCTATTCTTTTACTTTACAAACTATACCTCTTTAAGAGTTCCAATCACTTTAAGTGAAAAATGCTCTCAGACATTAACTTTGTATGAGCTTCAGTTTATACAACAAAGGGAAACATTTATTAAATATTCTAAGTCTAAGCTGATGAAGAACAAAAATGAAGTCAAAATAAAATAAGGCCAGAACTAAATCTGGAAAAATGTAATACATTGAGTTTGTTCCATAATTTTATTTCCATTTTTTTTAAAAACATACATTGTTATTTTTAACAATGAGTTCAGACACACAAATGAACTTCTCTAACTGTATTAGTTCACTTAAAGAAAGGTTAGAAACCAAGGAAAGATTTTTGTCAGATAAGACCTTTGTTGATTGCAGTGGAGAGTGCAATGCTTATCCTTCAGTAATACTACCTTTTAAATCAACAGGACTTAAATGTGATGTTGGTGACGCTGTATGTCTACTTTCATAAAAGTAGGAGCAGTGATCTGATCTAAAGGAAAAGATAAAGGTAAGGGTCTCCCTTCACAGTTGTGTCCAACTCTACGGGGCAGTGCCCATCTCCATTTCTTAGCCAAGAAAGCCAGCATTGTCTAAAGGTATTTCCGTGGACATATGGCCAGTATGACTATATGCCGAGATGCACGGAATGTTGTTACCTTTCCACTGAATCTATCTACTATTTATCTACTCATATCTGCATGCTTTTGAACTGCTAGGTAAACAGGAGCTGGGGTAAGTAAAGAACATGCACCCTGTTGTACGGCACTTGGGTCTTGATCCCAGGCTGTCAGCTTTCAACTCAGTGTCTTTCACCACTGAGCCATCGTGTCCTCAGACCTGATATACAGTAATGCATTGAAATACTTTGCTCTACTTTTACCTAGGGTGCATGGGTTATATCCTATATTTCTCTGTCAACTTTGTCAACTCAGAAGAAAATCATATTTGAACTCAATGGGTCTTTGTGCTAAAAAGAGAATACAGGACTGTAGCCTTAATAATCTTCTCAAACTTTAAATTTGCTATTATTACCAACCATAGCCAATTTGAACCTTTTAAACCTACATTTTAATTTGCTTGCCTTTTCTCTATTTTTTTCTCTGCTTTTCTTTCTGCTTTCATTATTTATGTTTTTTACCTCTGTGTTCCTGTTATGAAATAACAATAAAAATGAGAAAAAAATAGTTCAGTTAAGATTACTGTAGGAAACAGTGTGCCTCAGGTTGCTATCCTGCTTTTTTAGGTCAAATGTTGCTGTTAGCACTCTGCCATATTTATTACAATATTTCCAATGGAATTACAAAATTATTTTTATAGAAGCTGTTTAGATATGCATGAAATATGATATAGAAATGAATTAAAATAAAAGCATCTGCAATGTATAGATTTGTGAGGTATATTACAATTAAAATAGAATAAAACGAAGAATCATTTAAATCACTTTGGGAAAAAAATAATTATGAGAATATTATAATGCAAATCTTTTTAAAACAAATGTGTCCACTCACACACATATTTCAAGCCAAAGGAATGTTGTATCTTTTATATTATTATGGAAAGGAAACTTTAAAATATTTTAAAAGGCTACTGGTTACTCAAAACATCTCAAGTCAACTCAGTAGCATGCTGTGGTTAATAATTCAAGAAAGAGTTCTTTGTGTACGTGCGTAGTTGTGTGTATATCTAGTATGCTTCTGTGTGTATCTCTATATACATTGCAAAAGATATCATCACTATCAAGGCTTTGATGGTATATGTTCCATACTGAAAAATTTAAAAACCCAGAATTAATGAATTAATTAATGTAAGATTGAAATATGTCAACAGCTCCGTTTCTAAAGAGTACATTAACTTATAGGATGCCCTAAACCAATTGTGTAAAACTAAACCATGGTTATAAGTAGGATTTAAATATATCTGGGTTTTTATTCTTAGCAGAATTAATACTAACCAAGCAAATACTTCTACGGGTTTTCATTTCAATTGTAATCAATTATTTTGTGCTATATTAAAATGCAGGTTGCTTATGGCATTCATATATCCTTTCATTACCTTTACTGCCACCTCCATCAACAGACAGAACTAACAAGAACCAAACTATAATATTATCTATGATAAAATAGAGTACTGTTATGAGATAATTACCCTAGCTAAAGTATAGAAATTACACTACAATGTTGATACCACAATTGAAAGAGGGGAAAAGTTCAAAGCTCAAACATAAAAACATTTACTGGTTATTTATAAATATTGAGAGCAATAAAATCATAAAATTAGTGAATGTTTGCAATTTAAAATTGCAAGATTTCCACATTCACAATACAGATGACGAGCCAGAATGTAAATTTGCACAAAAAGTTTTTGCCTTTTCTTACCTTTTTAATCCAGAAACATTAATATAATCACAATCTAAGGAAGTTAATTATATTTTCTACTTTATATTTTAAGCCACCCAGTTATATTTTAAGCCACCCAGTCACTGTATTAGTGAGATGAGCAGCACAGAAATGAGAGAGAGAGACAGGGGGAGAGAGAGGGAGGGAGGGAGGGACAGCAAGCAAGCAAGCAGGAATATGTTTTATTCCCTAATTACAGTCACTTAAAAATAAGATCTTTACTGTGTTTTGAATTGCTGATTTTCTTTCTAGTAAGTCATATATATATTATTAGTTACTATGAGGGAGAAGTTGCTGGAAAAAAATATCTGCATTTTGAAGTCTTTGTAAAGCATGCTGCCTTATCTTGAAAGATTGTAAATGAGTATCACGATGAAGAGTGTAGTTTTTGATAGCATTTTTATAATAATGATGTAAACTATAAACCTAACCATGAATTGTATTTGGAATCAAAGTTTAAAGCAGAGATACACAAAAGGTGACTAGATGTAGCTGGACTCCACCATCCATGACCATTGGACAATCTGACTAGTTAGGACTGATAGTCAAGTTCAATGACATTCAGGAGAGCTACACTTGATAGTGTAATTCATACACACCATTAACAAATTCAATAAAAGTGTGAAATGCTAGCTTTTTTTTCTACTGTACTGCTAAGTACATGCAGCAAATAACAATGATAGCAAAATTACAATATCATAATTTTGGTGACATTATTTTGCAATCATCGTGGTTTGCCGTCATTGACTGGAAATTGCAAAGAAACAGGTTTATTTCCTCTTTCTGAATTTCTATAATTCCACCCTGACTTCATATCCCTGGCTTTTCTATCCTTTACGAAACTAGCATTACAAAAATGTAGGACAAATTTAATAAAATACTTCCACATATTGCTCTTTGCTTCAAATGACAAGCAGTCTGGACTTGGATAAGATAATTTCAGCAGATAAAATAGTAGGAAAGGGGATTTCAGCATCATAGTACAAAAATGAATATCCAGTCTATGATAGATATGATCTACAATATCACCTAATGTAATCATAAGGTGAAATGTTCCTTTTCAACAAAGGATTTTTACTGACTTTATTTTTAAAACAAGTTATGTGACAGATGCTGCTCAATAAGCTCTAAACGCCATTAATTGGAACCAACTCTTGGTGACCACATATTTTTATCCATGACAATGGAGAAAACTGGGCCATTCAGGTGTTCCAACAGTGCACTCATCACCACTATAACGGAGGCTGCTCACCTTGCTGCTAGTTGTCCTTTCCTTCCACCTTTCC
Source organism: Oxyrhabdium leporinum (assembly GCA_032468155.1). NCBI lineage: Eukaryota > Metazoa > Chordata > Lepidosauria > Squamata > Cyclocoridae > Oxyrhabdium > Oxyrhabdium leporinum. Next base: position 200,659 of record JANHFL010001713.1, on the reverse strand, counting down.
CAGCACTTTCTCCAGAAAAATTAGATCTTGGCTTAACAAATCCAAAGTAGGATAATTTAAGCCTCATCGTATGTGTCATAAATGAGAATTATGGTTTGATATGTTTGATGATCCATTTATTTGTTTTCTTGGAGGTCTATGGTATTTTTAGATGCTTTCTCCAATATCTCTAAAAGTTACTGCAGGTATAATTAATTTGATGATAGTATCTCTCTCTGTATCTCTACACAAAGTTAAGCAGCTGTGAGGATCTCCTGTCTTAGACTTAACCCTTTGAAGAAATGCCTGAGGTCAGACTGCTTTTCAGCAATACGGAATTCTGTTGATACAGAATCCCTCTGCTTCCATGGAAGATTGTCAGTCCTACAAGTTCTGGACCAGACTAAAAAAATAACCAATGCTGTATAAGTGAAGACTACTCTTAGTGTAACAGCTACTCTTAGTGTAACAGCTATAGTGCAAAATCATGCAAGTATGAATATGCTTGCCTGCTACCTCACTTATGTGACCTAGAAATGGTCTTACCCGAAACATTCTTTTAAATTAGTTTCTTGGCCCAAGTTCAAATACCTCCCCTTATTGAACTGTTGTATTAAATTTTACACAAGATTATTAAAGGATGTATCTTTTAATATTATCTGGCTATCTGAATAATACTAAAAAGTAATTCCTTAAAGGTCCTCCCTCCTGTTTAGAAATTACAATACGAACCCATTATTTTTCTAGCAGCATCTAACATGTTATTTTTCCATAACATTACTAAGTTACTCGGGGCTGAGCAAAAACTTACAATTTGCAAAAAAATGTATTATGATTTACTATCTACATAATTAAGATGTTCATAGTTGTAGGACAAATGATAATTTCTTACTTTAGTAGCAGCAAGATACCAACTATTGATCTATTTAGGTTGATAATGTGATCACAGCAACTGATAATTTTCATTTATCTTTTTTCTTGTGTCCTAAAGATTTTTATTATAAAAGTTATAATAAGTTGTCCCTTTGATTACATATATCTGTACCAGTCATTCATGTAAATGACATGCTTTATCTGTACTGTATGAACTGAAATCAATATTTTTTATCAATATTTTCAAATAATTTTAGCTTAGTGGGGTCCTTGCACTGATGATTTTACTTAGTTGAATAATGCATCATCTGCAAGAAAACAACTCAGAGAGCAACAATGACCCTAAATTAATTTGTACCAGCAATTATTTCAATTTGGCACTACTTCAAATTAGCATTAAAATTTTCAGTCACTGACATAGGCGTGTATATATAACTTACATAATTTGAATTTCCCACATATTTAAAGGCATCTTCTCTTCCCTATTCCAAGACAATTCCACACATTTTTTTTCAAAATACAGGTAGACCTTAACTTGTAACTATTTGTTTAGCGATGTGTTTAAAATGGTATTCATTTATTGTGTATTGAAATACATTTCATATACATTTAAAAAAATCAAAAGTAGCCATTTTATAATAAAGGATATTTTTAGAACTTTTAAAAAATTTTTCACAAAGTTATTTTAGGAGATGCTAGATGTGTTTAAAATGATATTTATTTATTGTGTATTGAAATAAATTTCATATGTGTAATTTTTTAATGCTATTATGTACTAAATGTCTATATTGCTCTATTAAAAAGATGTTCTTCTTTAGTTTGTTTTGTAATATGGTATGTTACTTTACAGGGTGTTTAAGAAATAAAACGATCAATCGCATTAAAGAAAATCAGTTTCCTTGGTTGTAATCTAGAAGACAGAAAACAAAACTCAAGATATGTTTTATAATCAAATTAGGTTTAATTTAGTTAGAGGTAATTCAGTCAGTATTTCTAAATATAATTCTATTGTGTTTTTATTTTATGCAAAATCTGAAATAGTTTTGTTTTCTTTGTTACTATTACAAAATAAAGCAAACCCTCCAAATCATTTGACCTAGTTTTGATAAATTTAAGATGGTATCAAGTCTTTCATTTAAAATCCTTTCCAGGTTAAAAAAAAAAAGACTCTGAAGTTAACCATTCAGATAACAAAAGTGTGAGCCTCCCATTAATTATTAGTCTTGCAGGCTCTTAATAAACAATCTAACAAGTTGAAAGAGCAATGCCCAAAATGCGTTACCATGGATTAATATATCTAGTCTGAAACTTGGATAACTAAATCTTATAAATATAAAGATGCAAAAGATTTTATGTAATGATTCCATTACATAAATTAATAGACTCTGCATTCTTGTTGTATTAGACATGTGATCATCCACATGTTAAATGCTACAAGAGGTAACCGCCTCCATGCAGTTTCCTTATCAAACCACATTGAAACAGTCTGTAAATTTGGGGATTCTCAGAACAACACAGCAGCACTGCAGAGGGAAGGTAAGATCTCTTCCACCAGGTCCTTCCAGTGTGTAACATTGCATGTCAGCCAGAACCTGTAAGATAAAGAAAGTATCCTACCCAGATCACTAATGATTCAACACCTATTTCGCACTAACTTGTTATATGATCACAGACGACAAAGGCTGAAGACAGTAAATTATCCTGGGATTGTTTTATCACACAACTTCTAGAGTATTGGGGAGCAAATAATAGAGAAGCAATCATTTTGGCTGTGGCGGTGTTCATTAAACCTTGTGCAAGGCAGTCACTACATACTTCATGGAAGGAGATAGATTTTTGTGACAGATGAATACTTGCACAAACCAACCAACCAACCAACCCAACCCCCTGGCCTCCACTCCAGGCTGCAATGGAGAATATATATTTTCCAGAATGTAAATTTCATTTGAGCTGAAGGGGCAGCTCCTTCTGAAGGCAGGTATTCTGCTGGAGTTCTCCTGCTTTCCGTGGGAAATGACATATCTAAACTTCATTCTCTGAAACCAAGGGAACTTGAAAATTTTGACTTTTGGGGCTCATTACAACACCAGCCACCCGCCCAGCGAAACCTTCCAGTGCAATTCACAATTGCACATTCAAGTGTCCCTTTTTTGATCCCGCTCCAACTGAAGTCGTCACTGCCATCATCATTTATTAAATTTATATAGGCACCTCATTCCAAAGGGGTGATGGGTTTAGAGTACTGCATGCTTAGGTTTATGTTTTCAGCGTGGTGCATTATTCCATCTTGTCCTCATTTCTCTTCACAAACCAACCTCACCCGGATACATACATACATATACATATACATATACACATACACATACATACATATAGTGTGTGTGTGTATGGGAACAAAATTTCACTTTAATGTGTGCCAGTGTCCCACAGTAAAAAATAAAGGTTATCTATTATCTATTCTGCCCAGCCCAGGAGCCCGAAAGTGCGAGAACGACGGTGGCCTCGTATGGGCGGCCCAGCCTGGAGCTCTGCAGGAAAGTGGAAGTGGCCCCACTTCAAAGGCCGCTTAGCCGCCAATCCTCAAAGCTGAGAACAAGGAGGCTCGCTGGGCGCCCCGCCGCAACGCAGCCCCTCCGCCTATCAGCATAACAAAGCAGCACGCTTGCAAATTTGCCCCGGGTTTGACTGAGGCGTTCGCAGGGCCTTTCATGAAGCAGGTCGCCGGCCTGCCGCCTTTGAACTGGGCACCGGTTGCGGGGGTCTTTTGTCACCCCAGAATGTTCATTTGCGTTCGCCTGGAGAGAGACTTCCACTTTCCCACCGCGTCACCCCGGGGTTCCCTGAAAACTCCTTTCTCGCCCTGAGTTCAAGAGTTCAGCGCGGTCGCAAAGTTAGAGGCTGGTTTTCGGCACTGGAAAAATCCAACGCTCCCGAGAAATAAATTGGGGAAGGGAAGGAGGGGATTGCCTGAATTGGGGGAGGAAAAAAAGCAACGAGGCGCACCGGGTTTGGCGGGAAAGTGGCTTCGCGCCTTTTTCTGCTCAGAGACGCGAGGAACATATTGCCTAAATGCGTATCGCCTAATGCGGATAAATTACGGTAGTCAGAACATGTAGGGTCGCTCATTTACAACCAGTCGGTTTGGGCATTTTAAAATACCGAATCCCGTTTGAAAAGAAAACATAAAAAGGTGCAATGAACAGCAAGTCGGTAGTGCACCATTGAGAACTAATTTTAGTTCAGCGTGCATAGATCAGCAATCTCTAACATTTACTGCAGTGGCGTTGAGAGAAGCAAACTGTTTGAATGTAGGCTTGTCTTAAAGACAATGATAAATAAAACGACAGACACAAAAATTAAACGGCTGCATTATTTTTCTACATGCAATTATAAATCCCAGCTTTATCACCCAGTTTTACAATAAAAAGCAAGCTAAAGCTATGTGAGGTATCTGTTAGCATGCATATAGATATCTCCGCGAAGAATCCTATTATATAGGATGGGTTTTTAAAGACCAAGGTAGGAAATAAGTTCATATGAGAAAGAAAACCCTTTACAAATTGCACCTCTTTATTAAAAAAATAACTCAGCTGAGATCAATGGAGCTTGTTCTCACAAATAAGGGTCATTAAATCACACACTTGCTGGTGTTACCTCTGTCCCATAAAAACCTAAGGTGCCATACATTCATTAGTTGAACCTATTTACTGTGCCATTAGCTTTCACTTCTTAAGAAGGGGGGGGGGGTGTCCTACTGATAAACAACTTATATATTCAACAAAAAGTACTCAACGCTTTCTTATAGTACAACATCACTATCTCATACACATCTTAACTGACACAAAGATGCCATTATTCTATATTCACAATAGTTTTTCAGATTAGAGAACCACCACCAGTTATAAATTGAAAGGTGGGAATATAACCATCTGAGAAGACTAGAGAAAGTAAGAATGCAACTAATAGGCAGTGTTCTTGTGCAGTTGCTTAGACGTGAGCAAATACACAAGAACATTTCCACAGAAATGTTAATCAGAAAACAGAAGTTACTACCTTTTCAAATACTGAATTCTACTGAATTCTTAATAACGGAACAAGAAGTGGTAGGTTCCATATTTTCATATTGTGTACCTATTTCATACCGAATGAACATTTGCCTAAAGGGCGTCCTTGAGTTTGCTAAAAGTTTCAGAGACTGTACAGGAAGAGGAATAATCTATCAGTGGAATAATACTGCTGAACAGTAATGTTAAAAAATAAAGCTAGTATTGACACATATATCAATATACACCTTATCCGAGATATGGTAGTGTCTCCATCATACTGAAAGGAGTGCAACAAACAAAACTGCAAGAATAAAATTCATTGAAAACAGTAGAATTTGATAACAGTAGTCGTACAGAATAAAAACATCAAGTGTGCAGTGCCATCAAATGTGGAAACCAATGAAAGATAGCTGTACTTTGATAAACACAAAAATGAAGCAGGCAGTTATGTAGTGACCTTTCAGATGTTCCCATAAAAAGACAACTTATTTTTATTGTAATCTCTTCTTGGCTTGATTTGCTAAATCACACCCACATGCAGACAATTCCCAAAACTTTCTTTACCAGAGCCTTCACAATTAATATTTGATATTTTCTGTGTCAATTATCATTCTCTGTAAAGCGGGTTTCAGTAAACTAGACTGAGAAAAAATGCAGTTTGCTACAGCTTTACTTGATGGAGAAAAATTAACTTGTGACTCAGTGTCAGAATCTGGGTGACGTGTTTGATAATGATACTGGGAAAGACTTAAGTAAAAGGTAATTCTTGGAAAGTTCTAGTCATTCCTTAGAATGTAGATTAGGTAAATATACAGACACATACATACATACACAAACAAACAGAAGCCCATGTACCTATTAGGATGAGAGTAATATATAAAAATAAATATTTCCCTGAAATTTTTCCTTTAGTTTACCCTATATATATTATAACCTCTACATTACTATTCCAGTTTTGACAAAATATGTAAACAATTGTGAAAACTTACATTATATACTGACTATAAGGTTCATTTGTTCCAAATTCTACCTTGATGTGATCATCAACTGGGGAGGCCATAGCCAATCACAATATGGAAGATATCTGGTCCATTATTGCCCAGTCAAGCTGACTAGAACAGGACTATCTATTCCTAAGGATCAAGGCTATTCTGGCCACCAACCAGCTTTCCTATCGGTTCCTCTCATTTTAGCAATGGACTGAACCAGGAACTCTTTGCTTGAGAAACAGAAGACCCTTCCCAAGTCATGGATTCATCAATCGAAGAATATCCATGTATAACTCCAGAAGTAACATGTGACAAATTGTTTATAACTAGCAAACATTGCACAAGTGGAATTTCCTTCTGTGTAAGGAAGCCACCTCCGAACCTCCTGGATCTGTAGCCGATTCTTGCAAGTATCCCTCCCTTTTCGTGTTAAAATGTAGTTCGACCACAAATTCTTGTGTCTACAAGTTGATGGGAAAAGATAATGAAGAGTAAACGTTATAAAGCGGCCAGCTCAACCCTGCAGAAACGCGAAGGGAAAAGTCGTCGGATCGTAGAGACTGCTCGTCCTACCGGCCTGAAAAAGACCCCTCCCCGAAGCCAGAGACGGAGGAGAGAAAGAGAGACAAGTCCTTACCACTGTTGCTGCTAGTGGGAACGTGGCGCCTCATCCACTCATAAGGCGTGCGCCTTTGCGCGTTTGGGGAGAGCTGAGGGACTGGGGCGCTCATGGGCGGAGGCAGCAGTCCAGAGCCGGGTGGCGGAATTGGATTGAAATCCGAGGGGCTGTATCCTAGCTGCCCCGGGCTGCCGACAGAAGGGGCTCCTGCGCCGTAGGAGTGCCAGTCCTCTTTAGTAGGCGGGTACGGAGGGCCCCAGGTCCCCGCGGTCTGCCCCTGGTGAGGATCGCTGTTAATTCCGGGCATGTGGTGGTAGCTGGCAAAATCCGCGTACTGAGGGGGCACGGGCACATAATTTGGAGGGCTGAGGTTCAGGCCCGGGTGCCTGACCGGGTTGGGGTACATGTTGGTGTCCTTATCCAACAGATAACCCACATACATCATCCCCAAGTAGCTCAGCGTGCATAATGTGCCCGGTGCCTCAGCAGCGTCTTCCCTGGCTTGCCTTTGCAGTGAACTCCCAGCCTCTTCCTGATTAACATTTCACCTGAACTACTTGCTCAGGTTTTTTTTTTCCCTTCCCAACTTTGCAAAGGCACCTCCCTGAGGAAAAGCCCTTTTTTATTATTGGGCCAACCTCTCGGAGCATTTGCATTGAAAGGCAGGTTTGCATTTCAAAGTCCCGGAATCAAAGTGGAAGCCACTGGGGCGAATTCAAATGGCACTAACCAGATAGAAGGGACGGGGGTGGGGGCTGAAGGTCCTTATAAGGACTGTGCTTAGAGGGCAAGGAAAACTTGAGAAATTCCCAGAGGATACAAAGAATTCCAGGTACAAAAGGATTCATTAGGGAAATGACCCAGGAAGAAAATAATGTCGGTTGATGTTTCCCAAACACCGGGCAGGCATCGAGACTGAACACAAAATTACAGGAGCCCCCTCTGCTAACAATTTCAACACTCTGATATAAAAAAATTCAACTCATTTTGAACGAGGGAGGGCCCCTTAATTTGGTCATCATATTCTCTTGTATTAGCATCTCAGGCTCATTCTGCCTGCAAAACTAATGTTTAAGCCCTCTTGCTTGATATGCCCAATTAAACTGGATTAGAGGTGGCCTATTTATTTCATTTCCACAATGCTCTAACCTGGTGCCCAAGATGTGTCCCAAAACAATTACTTCCAGCACAACCAGCCAATATCTTTGTAGTAGTTAGAAATGTTAGGAGTTATAGCTGGATGTCTCCAGACTACAACACCTTGAGGAATATGTCAGCCTTGATCAAGCACCCCAGAAAGTTTGGGCAAAATATGTGGGAACTTCCTAAATCTAAATATAAACAAATAATCACAATCCTAAGAATATATTTTCTATATTTCTTTATTTAAAGAATGTAAGAGCCATAAACCATTTTTCCATTTGGTTTTCCACTTCAAGCAAAACTAGAGGTTTTTTTATCAGTGGATTTTGACTCAAGCAAGTCTGAAATAATTGTTTTGTAATGTTTAATTAAAGAAACTTGTTTTTCTTTGCAAAAGGAAAAAAAAGCCATATAACACAATGGATTCCACACGTACCTTCCTCCCCCCCCCCAAAAAAAAAATCCCTTGAATATACTTCAGTGTATATTAAGAAAGGTTTTATGCTAAGAAAGGTAAGTTACAAAAATTCCAGACCTTGACTGGGATTGATAGAGGGAATTTTCTTAACTGAAGTTTCAGAAGGTGAGAAAAATTCACTTGTAAAGAAAATAAAGTTTCTTTCATAACGAACTGAGAGTGATTTCATTTATACCGTTTGGCAGAAACCCTAAAGGTTTTAGATAAAAAAGGACGCCTGGCCAGGCTGTTTTTCCTGCCCCAGCTTCAGAATCGGAAGGTTCCTCTAGCCTAGGTGCTTGGTTAATTTAGGATACCCAGTCTGGAATAGCTAATTAAAACAAATACAACATCAAAGAAAGCTTTGCATCACTTTATTTTTAATATTTTATATTATTAAAAACTGCCCTAGAAATGAGAGATCCATCTTTGCGGAACGCCCACGAAAGGTGATGCTAGCTGCGCGGTCCAGGTAATTGCATTTAGGTGCAGGATAATCCTTAAACTGGAAGGATCCGTTCGCCCCCAACCCTACAAAATTCATGGGGCTCGCGCGGTATACGGTGCAAAGGTAGGGGTGCTAGATCTTGAGGCACCTGTTGTTTTTAAAAAGCCGGTCCAGGAAAAAGTGGGGTTCCCAGGATTCCTTTTTTCCCCCAGAAGCCCACGGCCAAACACGGCCAGCCATCCCTTTTATCCTTTTGCTGCCAGTTCACACCTCTCCGTTGTGCAAAGCGGGTGGTCCTAGGACGAGGGCAAGCCCTTTTCCGCAAGAAGGGGAATCCTAACAACCTGCAACTTGCAGGTTAAATGGAAAAAAACAACAACAACCCCAGCAGCGGAAAGTGGCAAAACTTCCATTCCAGGGGCTGTGCAACTTTACACTGCGAATAATAAGCAGGAGTAAGTTAGCACTACTTCGGAGTAGGTTAGCGTTGTTTCTACTGACTCTCTTCGAAAACCACGCAGCTTACTCCGGAATACAGACGGAACCTAATAGGTTGCCAGGCGGAAAACCGTGCGCCTGTGCTCGAACGACATTTCCAAGCGTTTGTCCAACCTGTAATTGCTCCTATTATATCGAGAACCCAATCCACAAGGTTCTGCGCGCTGCGTCTTTAAAGAAACCTCAAGCCACAATTCTTCACAACATCCCCCAATTCACGGAATTCACAATATCCCCCAATTCACGGAATTATTAATCAACGGAGCTCGGTTCTTGCTTAGAAGAGGACGGCAGGATGACAGAACTCATGGTTAACGAGGACACGTCCCCGACGCCAAGGAATACGTCTGACAGTATACCATTTGCAGTGTATTTCGCCACCACCTCTACTCCATTTAGCCATATTCTGGGAATGTTTCACCATTGTAGCTTCAATTACCTGTCCCCACATTTTAAGAGTCTCTTTTCAGTAAAAGTGCGTGTGGGGGAGGGGGGGAGTCCCCTGCTTAGAAAGAAATACGGATAGAATTAAACGGAGGAGCAATAATCATTGTGGTAGCAAGTTACAATGTGAAGTAGAAAAGTAATTTTAATAACATTTTCCTTTCAAGGACCTCTGCTCCTCTGAGAGAGAGACAAATATTCCTCTTTTGGAACAAGCAAAAGTTGCAGGAAAACATTAAGAGAATGTCCACAATGTTTCAACTGCTAAGTTTCTGAAAATAATACTCTTATAATTTTCATTATCAGAAAGGAAAGAAAAACACTCCAAATATTCATGTATTTCTAAATGAAAATTTAAGAAATATTTTAATTACTAGACCCTGGTGGCTGCTTGGTTAAAAAAAACTTTTTATCTCCTATGGTAGAATATTATTTATTCAAGCAAGCTATTAAAAGCATTAGGTTTATAGCTGTAATTATTTGATGTAACTCTACTATAGCTAAACATACATTATCAAATTTATATGCCACCTGATGCCATTGTGACTCTGGGCACCATACAATATTAAACAATTTATGGAAAAACAATGTAAAACAAAACTAAAATTCAGAGAATATTAATGCAGTCTTAACAAACCAATTCTCAAACAGTTTATTCAAAATAAAGTACTATGAATGTTTACATGGATTTTTTTAAAAATATGACATTTAAATTAATACGTTTATTATGCCATTATTTAGAATCTCCATGTGCAGATGTGATATTGGGAAGAGTGCTCTGATTTATGTAGGAATGAGGACCTGTATATTAGCAGATGGAAAACAAGCAATGCAAGAAATATTTTGAACAGAATGTCTGTGCTATGAATCTCAGTTCCTTTATTATCTATGAATTCATTTAAAATTCAGGCACTTTGCTTGTGAGAAGCCAGCTGGGAAGGTTATCCATGGTGATCACATAACTCTGGAACACCACCTCCGTGCTAAACACAGGTGGCTGAATTTTGATCATGTGAACATGGGGATGCTGCAAAGTTGTAAGTGTAAAATATGTTGTAACTTGCTTTTTTTCAAGGCAATTATAACTTCGGTCACTAAACAAATGGTTATAAGTCGAGAACTACCTGTATCACAAATAGCTTACAATAAAAAAGTTCTCAGAGATAAGATCAGACGCTGAATTAGAAAGTTGGCAAAAACTCATAAATTCTCTCTAATAACATATAATTTCCCATTTTTGTGTGTTTGTCATTTATTATTTTGATGGAATAACTAGGACAAGAGATTATGAAGTTTCTAATAACTTAGTTTTAAATCATTCAGTTTTACAGTCCTCTTTTCCTTAATAATCTTCCACATCTTTCCAAATATATCTGTAAGTCAGGACCTTCCCTGAATTATCTTAGACATTATACAGCAGATGTCATACTGGAGAAGAGAAGAAATACTCAGATTTGATTTGAAACACTAATTTCCATTACGGGACTACACATAATGTCAGTTCAGTGCACTGCAGCCATCAGCTACAACAAGAGGAAATTCACCGCTGTTAAGTTGGGAATCATATTAATTCATAAGAAGCATATATGGAGTTTAGTGTAATATACAGTCTTGGCTTTTAGTTTTAATTAGTTTTAGAAATATTGTTACAATTATTGGTCAAAGATTGGTGTAAAATTATAACAGTTTCTTAAGACAGTCAAATAGGATCTGCTGCATTGCCCAGCAATTCCAGTAATATTCAATGACCACGGGCTCCCCGCTCCTGCAATAATAGTAAAACAGCACAAAAGTAGTAATTCACTTGAAATACACTCATCTTGATTCTTTCACAACAGTATCTCTTTGCAATATACTTAAGACCAACTATCTAAACACGAGAAATCAGAATATAGATTTAAAAACTGGTAAGCTTCTAGGACAGGTGTCAAACTCGTGTTGTCACGTGACGTATCAGGACTTTTTCCCCATTCGCTAAACAGGCAGGGGCGGGGCCATCATGTGACACATCTGGCCTCCTGGCCACAAGTTTGACACCCCTGTTCTAGGACTAGCAAGGACGTAGTTAGCATTTGCTTAGATTAAAAAGGATCTGTGTTTGAAGGTTAGGATTAACATGGCCCAATGTTTTTCTGACAATTTCTTTTAAAAATTCTTCTGTTTTTGTTGTTGATTGTAATGGTTGTACTGAGGTTTCAGCCAATATTTTTGATATTGAAATACAATAGTTAACTTGCATCCAATGGCCATTTCACATGTCCTTAGTATACAATCACAGCATTCTGCCCAGAGGTGGGCTGCACATAGTGTAACAACCGGTTTGCCTAGTGCAGAACTGAAAATGTGAGCGTGCAATTGCACGGCTGCAAAAACAAGGAGATTTCCTGCGTGCAGCACCCATGGTGAGTAGAGCAGGCGAGGTGCGGAAGGCAGCTAGGCTGTGTCGGTGGGGCGAACAAGCAAAAACGTGATATATATAGGACAGGATAGCGCCAGGGCGGGTGGGCAAGCCCAGCCTGTGGTCGTAACTACCGGTAAAGGCGCTCCGAACTGGCAGCAGCCCACCACTGATTCTGCCCCATGGCTAGTTGCATTTGGAACAAAATACAGTCAGAGCCATGTTCAAGTTGTCATTACAAATTACATGACCTTCTGGCTATCCTAACTTAACATTGCCCATATCTTTCCACTTAACTACTCCATGCATAATATCCACAATGCTTAATACCCACTATTCACTTACTGTCTTGCAGTGCTACTATTTCCATCATCAATAAATCCTATTAAACAGATACAAAATATCAGTTTATTATTAATAATATTGTAATTATGTCTGTTTTAATATTGTAATTTATTTTTTTCATGTAAGCTGTCTAGAAACACTGTAGTGTAGATGGACAGTTATATATGAATGAATGAATGAATGAATGAATGAATGAATGAATGAATGAATGAATGAATGTTTTGGCAATAGAGTGAAGCTGGAACCCAGTAGATTAATTACTGGGGACTGATGTTTAGAGCACCAGGACTTCTTTTTGCCTAGACCTAGATGCTGGTTCATGCTTTTTTTTAATGTTTTTTTTATTGTTGCTATGATCCACTCAGGATTATGATACATAAAATGGATGGTCATGTAAGTCTTTTGAATAAATAAACAAACTCCTATTCCCAGAATAGAAATAAATAGTCTGGTCTTGGTTAGTGTAATTGTGCTAAGATTTAATTTACTAAGTACCAAAAAGAATTATTATTCTGATGTTAAATTTTAAAATTCATAAACAAAGTCAGAAAATAACCAATAGTCAACAGATCCAGAAAACCATACCTCAAGGTTGCAGAAAACATAAACACAGCATGCACAATTTACTTAGGAATTGCCTGTCTATATATAGCATATAAAGAACATTCTAAACATTACCAAAATGTGGTAATCGCTCTGTTTTAATCAAATCTCCACATTCACAATCCAGTGGAAAAATTTAGAGAAGGTGAGGTATCAGCAAAATTCAGATCTTTTCTGTGTTTGTGAAGTAACCCATTCTGTTCTTGGGATTATGAAAGCGAAAATACAGTAGTGGCTAATTTTCAGCAAGCATGAAAATAGTATGAATGACCTATTGTTAATCTGATAGCAAAACGAAATGACATGGAAAAGGTATAGTTCTAATGTAAAGTCCAATAACATTTCAACATTTATAAAGAAAAAAAATGCACAATAAAATTCTGGACATCAGGCCTCAAATAGTTTTAAAATAATATCACCAATATGGATAATTATAATGATTCAATGGCATTTATTCTGAATCCAGGATACTATCCTATAGTTTTTCAAAGATCAGTTGGGATTATTATGACTCCATCTTCTAAATGTACACCCGCCATTTCCTTTAGTGTGTCAAGTGAAGTTATTCTACCAGCCCTTGTAAATCTACATTATGATTTCATATTTCATATTTAATTTTCTTATATGATGTGAGCCAGTCTCTGTTAAAGTGTTAAATAAATACAAACACAAGCCAAAAATTATATTAAATAGATAGCAGCCTGGTATCATTTATACCAGCATGTAGCTCTGGATGCTGAGTTTAGGAACCAGCAGAACTTTGGGTAAGGACTATCATTATTTGAGAGAGCCACTGATAATGGTCCTGTATGGTCTATTCACAAGGAGACAAGTTTTTCTTGCCAGAATGTCCTTAACCTTAGATGGATTGGGATAAGTGCTGTTCAACATATAAACAGTTGCGACAAACTTCTTATATAAAATATGTGATACTAAGCCCCAGAATCTTTTGACATGTTGGTTCTTGTACTGCAAAGAAGAAATGAAACAGTTAAGATCTGGAATTTCTTATACAATTGTCAGACACATTCTTATGAACCGCCCTTCTAAGTCTATGTGAGCTTTCTTTATGATGAAAGTTTACTTTGGTCTTAAGGATTAGGTGGGACAAGAGAAATCAAGTGAACTGACAATAGAATCATAAAGATCCACTGATAAGGTTTCCTTTTGGTCTCTAACAACTTAAGAATTATGTTTGGAAGAGTGAATTCATGAAAAAGACATCTAGCTTTCTGGTTCTACCAAAAACATTTGCACGTTTACTATATATACAAAGAAAATGCCACTCAACTAACATTGATTATTTTATAACTTTCTCTTCACTGCTGGATGATGCAAACCCAATAAAAGTAGCCCTACATCAAATTTTACTTTCTTATTGTAGGAAAAAGCTAATAAATATCATGCATGCATTGCCTGAAAATAAAAGGTGTTATATTAGGGGATGTAACTACAGGTCCTTTGTCTCTTTCCAAAGAGGATTACTGTATTTCTTGCCCTTTGTAACTTTTCGTGCCATGGGGATATATAAACCTAAATAGGGCTAGGGCTAGAACCACAAAGATGCTATGGCAGAGCAGGGTGCAACGGTTAAAACCAGGAAATCTGGATTCCAGAAAGACCTCAGTCACTCTCGCTAAGCACAACCTACCTCACAGGGTTATCCTTGTGGAGAAAACAGGAGGGAGGAAGACGTGTTGCATATGTTCACCACCTTGAGTTTTTTGTAAAAATAATGGTGGAATACAAATGAAAGTGTCAGTAAATGCTGTGAATAACTAAACTAAATAAATAAATACATTGTGAAAATCGCTGGGTTGGTATAGGTGTTGATGTATCAAGGACCTTCTGCTACACGGAGGAAATAATAAACTATAACAAACAATAAAAATACCTTTCTCCAGTTAGATGTGTATTCTAGCCAACATGAAACTGCTAGATTTGAAAAATGCATATTCAGGAAATGCTTTCAGAAAGTCATCTGTGAAGGTGATTTCATGGGGAAGGGTCAATGAGAGAAGAGGGCTAGGGTTAAGTATTTGAAATTACACTATCACCGGATTCACTGAGAGGCTGGGTGAAATTATTATTTTGCTTCTGGGATATCTGTAATGTTTTTAAAAGCTCTACAAAGCCCCCAGGTATTAGCCGTAGATCTCTTTTCGGTATTCAGGTATTTTGCGCAAACTTACCCAGTAATTTAATGTAGTGTCCCATTCTTTAAATTCAAAATATGTCTATTTATTCTCACATCGATTTTCTGACCCCATCCAGCATATGAGTGTGTGCACCATTGCTCCAATCTGCATCAGGAAGGAAGCATGAAATCAATTGTTTTAATGCCAGGTCTATTATCAAGCACTCCCCTTGGTAAACTGAAGCCTCAGATGTTATTAACAGAAGCCACTGTTATCATTTTGCTGCTTCTCCTGAGATTTTTTAAAAGTCCCAACACTCTGAAAAAGTTGGACCTTCCCTCATGCCCTGATCTCATCACAGTGTCATGTTATCAACAGAGGGGAAATTATTGTTTCAGAATTTTTTTTCACTTTCTCAAATACGAGAATGCTACGATTATTTAAAAAAAATGTTTTAACATTGTCCCATCCAGTTGGAAAAGTACAGGCAAGATTAAATGTGTAAGCTCCCCAAATACTCAGTTTTTTCTAAGCATGTCTTTATTTTGATAGTCTGTTGAATGCAAGAATCCAGTAGAGCCTTTGCTTTTCCATAATTTGCCAGGAATGGCTGTATTTATCTTTGCGATTCTGCAGCACGCTATAGTTCTGAATTCTCCGTTACTATCTCATAAAGTTTATTGCCACAACAGTGGTAAAAAGGGGCAGAACAAAACTGCATGACCTGTAGTAATTTCAATAAAAAGTTTGAATATTTGTTTGCCTTTTGATTTAATTCATACACTTGCAAATAAACAAGAGAAAAACAAAATACCCCTCTCCCTCTCCCCCCCCCCACTAAATTGTTAAAGAAAATAAACATGTTGATGAAAACGGGTCAGTTTTCAGACAGTGCAAGAGAGGATAAATTATGTAAATTTAGCACAAATAAAGTGCAAGTTAGGAATTGTGTTTTGTCTGCTTGAAAAAAAAAGTACCAAAAAATGACCAACATATATTAATATAAACTATCCCATTAAAAGGTCAGGAGCTTGAGACATCATGTTGGTGTATCCATAAAGTTTTCCAGTATTTCTCTCTGCCTGTTTGGAACGTCCAGTCATCTTCTGCAGCCAATCAACAGCCTTGCTTTGCTTCCTGATGCAGTGATGCAGGATTTTGATACAAATAGGAACTGAATTGGTCACTTTGAAGTGGTCATGCATACACACTCCATTCAAATCTTTATTGAGGCAAAGACCTATACAGCATTAATAGGGTAAGGCAATCTGTGAACGGTGTTTTATAGTAGAATGCCTGATCACTGATGAGAACATTTAGCATTGTTTTGGGAGGGGCACCCTTGTGTCCAGAGCCCGCAATCTTCCTTCTACCCAATCTCTCAAAACAAACAAAACCGCCAAAGAAATTACCCTGCCCCTTTCAGTGACACTGAAATCACCAACAATCTATCGTAGCTGATTAAGATGATCAACTGAAACCCCCCCGCCCTTTAAATCTTGCTAATTGCTGGTAATGCCTACAATTAATCTAATTCATAACCAACTTTTAAAAGCTGGCTCTTCTTCTTGCTGTTGTGCCATAACTGTCATTGGACGTTGGCGATCATGTTGGCGATCCTATTTTTATCAACAGCCACATGAAAAAGCGCTGCTGAGTTTTGTCCAAACCAGTCCCTAAGATTTTGAAGCCGTGATGTTCTTCTTCTGCCTGGACCTCGTTTGCCTTCGGTCTTTCCCTGGAGGATTAAGTGGTGTATAACGTATTTTTCCGGTTGTCACATCACATGTCCAAAATAATCTTTCACTTTTTAATGGTTTTGATGATTTCCCTTGGCTTTCCCAGGCAGCTTATCACCTCCTCATTTCTAGCTGGTCAGGGCTTTTTTCTTTTTTTAATGGCTACTTTCTAGTATCATAAAAATCCTATAAGTGGTACCACCAAATATCACTCTTCTGTGATATTTTTGCAAAAGTTCCGACCCCAATCACTGCTTTAACTGGCAGGACTACTCTGGCTAGTTCCCAAACGTTCAGACAACCCTTAGTAACAGAATTTCTTTTCTCTATCTCTTTGCTGCCATCTAATGGCTGTCCAAATATATGCAGCTCACCCAAACACTAACCCAAACCGCAGATCAATCCAAAACTTTTTCTTTTAAGTAGGACCACCCACTTTAGAACTTCTCTCAAAAGAAATGGAACCAATGCCAATTTTGTAAAATGTAAAATGTTTGCTTTTTGGTGAGTGAGTGGCAATAGTAGAAAAATATCATGCACCTCAAGTAAGAGAGCAAATAGTCTCTATCTCCTCCAGCAATGTTTGTTTTCTCCCCAATTTTGTTCCTCCTGACCTTCCTTCACTGTTTCTGGATTCTCCCCTGATTCTTGCATTAAATTAACTTAAAATGTGCTTGAGATTAAAGGCCAAAGATTTCTTCTTCCAAATGCAAAGACAGGGAAAAGAATGTACTATAGATATCTCTCCCATATCTGGGCCATATACATCCATATATGGCCGCTAGATTGTAGCAAAGAATGAGAGTTTTCTGTGTCTCTTTGCTGTCACCTAGGGAGGAACTGGCTTTTTTGCAACTCAGATCTAGTAGCCCCAGATAAAACATTTTGAACTGGAGAATGGCTATCATCGGTCAGAGAGCCCTATATAGTCTCTCTGCCAGGAGATACATCTTTTAAACCAGCAGCTCTCATTCCCACCCTGACGTTGTACTACAAGTTCTAAAAATGGAGAACATTATCAGAAAACTACTGTTCAGGAGTAGGAAATGTGGATCCTTTTTCAAACAGAAATGTGGATCACACTAGCCATAAAAAAGGAAAACATGATGCATGGATTTACTTTTTTTAACATGCCTCCGTCCTTCCTGAGCTTCTGGGCTCTGCACTGCATAAGCATTCCCAAGACAGAGTACAGGGAGATGGCCCAGCGAGTGGGAATGGATATTGTTGCTCTTTCTTGTCTTGCAAACCTTCCTCAAAGCAACTGCTTAAATACTGACAGAGACTGAATTTTGAATCCGATGATTTACCCCACCTAGCAAAGAACGGGAGAATATTTAGTTCAAGAATGGAAAACTTTGTGATAGTTATACTACAATTTCCTAGCAATATCTGAAGGGTCGCGGGCTCTTCAGCCCTGTCCTAGCGCTTAGATAGAACTATTTATCATTATTTGTCAACAATACTGTACACAGAACAACCCCAGCTTGCAAAACTATGGAACAGCTAACTTTTCTCCAATTTATCTTTGGATTAAGCTGTTCTTGGGTCCACGGGACGACGTACTGTCACCAAAGCAATGTAAAACAGCTACAAACTGAGTTCCGTAGGGATGGCCTAACATCTTCTGACATAAAGCAGTAAAGCACACCCACCCACGTGCATACAAACAAGGTTGGGACAGTATACTGTAAGAAAGACTGGCCTTAGCCTTTCTACTCCCACCCTTGCTTCTGACAGAACCAGTGCATATTTGTATTGAGGGGGTTCTTTGCGATATTCCACTAAATTGCAAATGGATTTTTTTTTCCCCTCAGTATTTTTCCAGTGATGCATTCATGGCAGCTTTGCTGGAAGGCCTTCTCAGTCCTTCTACAAACTTCTCAGGGCAAGCCCTACTGCAAACATTGTCTACTTTGGAATATCCTCCACAAGTCCTTGAGCAACTGAGCCGTGCCACCCCCACCCTCACCTGATTACAACTGACTGAATCAAAAGGTAGTTAACAAACTAAGCAGTTTATTGTTTTAAAGTCAGATGCACCAGTCCTTTCTTTAATCTTTTACTGCCAGTCAAGGGCAGATTAAAGAAGAGCTTTAGAGGCTCTGAGCTCTGTAATTCCTTGCAACCCAGATACAGGAACATGGATCAATGAAGGCAGAGATCAAAGCAAAGCATAACGGAAGCGAAAGTAATGATTAATTGTTTGTATGTATGCTTTTAAAAATTGAGGCGGTTCCTGTAAGGGGAGACTAAATAAGCAAAAACATACTCAAAGCATTAAAAGATCAAAACTAATATGAAACAAATTGCATAATTAAGATAACGGTTGGGGAAAAAAAACATTTTCAGTACCTACAGGAAACAGAATAAACAATGGTGCCACCACTAAGATGGTTCCTTCCTCCTGATATGCAGCAGTTAGATGTTCAATAAAAATATGCCACAAAGCTCCTTTAAGGACCAGAAGGAAATAAGCAACAATATTAACAGACAGCAGTTTGGTGTATTATCCTGTTTGTTCCCTCTAGCATTTTGATTTGTCTTAAATTACTC
The DNA here is from genome assembly GCA_032468155.1 of Oxyrhabdium leporinum. NCBI lineage: Eukaryota > Metazoa > Chordata > Lepidosauria > Squamata > Cyclocoridae > Oxyrhabdium > Oxyrhabdium leporinum. The sequence continues at coordinate 181,384 of JANHFL010001713.1, read as the reverse complement.
AGAGCTTCCAGATTATCTTTGCAGACAGGTCCAATAAAAGAATATTATAATACTTTTCTCTAAGGGTAACAGAAACATGGACAACTGAAATCATAACACCACAATCCCTAGGTAGAGTTGCAGATTTGAGTAGAAGAGAATATTTGTAGTTCAGGGTTGAACTGTGGGATCCTTGGTGCTCTCCGAGCTTGGTTTTGTTTCTTTGCAGACATTTCATTGCCTGACTAAGTAACATCATCAGTGCTAACACTGATGTGGCCTAGTTGGGTTATGAAATGTCTGCAAGGAAACAACCAAGCTCAGAGAGCACCAGAGTCCACGCATATTTTAAAGCAATGGAAACTGATTAAAAGTGCTTATAAATGGATCCAGGACAATCTCAGATCTAAAACATTTTGATACTTACGTCAGAGCATTCCTTGGTTGAGTTTTTTACATTCATAGAATGCTGTTTTTGCTAAGAACTGATCTTATATAGCTTACTTGAATTTTAGAATCACAATCTTATACTTCTATTTCACGTAGGAGGCCTCTGATTTGTTTTGTTTTTTTTCAAAATTGATTCCAGAATTATTTTGTTGAATTCATAACAAGGGGACAATTGGGAACCTAAAAAGTGAAATAATAAAAGAGAATCCAAGCTTTTGAACTGTAGGCAAAGCTGTGAATAAGAGAATCTTGGGGTAATAAAGAATGGAAAGGAAGTAACTGGAAAGTTTGTTTTAAAAAATAAAAATAAAAATCCTGGGTGGTGACAATGCACATCACTCTATCTTACTGCCAATAAATTGAAATGGAGGTGGTCAGGGCCTCCTTGTTATGAGGAGATGAGTTTGATATTATGATACCGTTTTGTCCAATAAAACATATCACATGGTGATATTCGTATGTCTTTCTGCTTTACCCAGGATGGGTTTTTTATTTTTCCAGAATGACAGCGCCACCTCATGGAAATTAGAATAAGGCTCAATCCAGAATTGTAAGATCCAATCCTGATTATAAGGTTATTTGTAAAAATTCTTGTGCAAACTTGCAAGAATTCTATTGGAATTATTCTCCTTATCCATAATACATTTACTTCCAAAATGTACACAAAAAAAATACAAAATATTTTTCAAACAACCTTTTTAAAAATGCTGTTTGTTTGAATTATTTCAGAAAGAAGTAATGCTGACTTACATGTAGAACTTTCCAGTCACTTGAAAACGTAATAATATTAAAATGTTACACAAATGCTAAAAGGAACATTTGCTGGAGAACAAGTACCATATAATGCAAATATAGTCTTCAAAGAAATACTATGTTTTAGAATTTCCAGTTACAATTTTTTACATTTTCTTTAGTTACCTCCTGTGAACAGTAGATGGCGCAGGAAGAAGGGAACTGACACCTATTTCTTACAAGGGACAGAGTAGAGAATTTTTTCCTGTTGCATATACTCAGGTTAAGAAAACTTGTACACCTGGAATCTATAATCAGTGACTTGAAAAACCACCTGAATGGTCCGATTCAAAAGATTCCTAATTTGTCTTGGGCTTCAAATGAATCTATGGAGCTGGTCACATTTTGATCCTGTAGTATAGGATTGGGTTTTGAGGTTTATACATGAATATATTTTGGATGCGTGTTAACCATCACTTTTATCAATGAAAATGATATAAAGTATAAATATGACTCTAGGTTAAAAAATGTGCAACATTTCAAACTAGTAGGTACAATCATTTTTACAAGAAGGGGACCTTTGTAGGGGAAAATGACTGAAAATTTGCATGGCATATATCATGTGAGCGTCTCTACCCTCTTAAAATAGAATTGCAGAGTGATGAATATACTATAGAGCTAAGAAGGTTATGCTGAATGAATGAAAACCAGTGCTGCCTTGCTTAATCGGTGCCAAAGCTATAGGAAGTTCTGCAAGACAGAGGTCAACGATGGATATGTAGCAAACATTTACAGATATAATGTACACTAACACAGGGCTGTCAAACTCCCGGCTCATGGGATGGATGTGTCACACGCTGGCCACGCCCAGGTTAGCGAAGGGGAAAAAAGTCCTGATACATCACATGACGCCACTGACGATGTCAGTTTGACACCCCTGCATTAACAGGATCTGAGCATTTAGCATTTTCCCTGGAAGCATTCAGCTGACAGTTATACTAGAAACCTATTCAGCATACATCCAAGTGAAAGCTAAAAAAAAAAGAAAAAAAGATTAATTTAGCACATAAGCAATGATCCCAGTACAAAGAAAAATACCAACTGCAAGAAGAAATTAAATTTGGAGTTGTAAAGGAATTTAAAGCTGACCTCAAGAAGGTATGAAACAGCTGCTAAGGTGGGAGGAAGGAATGAGCTACTAAGGAGAGACTTGGAGAAGTGATTACATAGTCCAGAGATAGAAGCAACCTTGACAGGGTAATTTAAAATAACCTTATCTTCATTTTTATTTTTTTTAGTACAACGGGGAAAAGAGAAAAACTGATAGACTTTTAAGGTTATATTATTATTATATCCTCTAACAATAAAATAGTCCTGTTTCTTCATCTGATCTAGTATAGAAGAGCTGATGAGTGGGAGAAAAAAAGCAGATGTTTAAAAATGTGATCCAGAATGATATGGGCACTAAAGGCACGCACACAAGGCTCAGGCAGGAAACATTTCAGCAACTAAATCTGCATTATATGTCACAACCCTATTAAAAAAACCTAGCAATGAATTAGATACCCTTTACGAAAAAACTAACACTTGTCTGAAGTCACAGAATTATCTTCCAAAAATATCTGTGTAGTAGGATGTTCAGAAACATGTGCTCGATTCTGAACAAAGCCCATGACCGTGTATGGAGTAGTAAAATTGGGCAAGAGGAAGTGTGGGTGTGCCAAGTATGTTCCATAGTATATGCCAATATTTAAAAGTATATCAGCTTATAATAGAGTATAGCTGAGCAAGGAGTGGGCTGTACAAATAAAACAGCTGTCTATCATCACGTATTAGCAATCTTGGCATAAGCATTAATGCTATGCTGAATCTGCTTTACAATATCTCAAAATATTTTCCCAGTTAAAGAACTGGCCCACAGACTGGTAGAGCTATAAAGATCCACCAAGACAAGATAGGTATTGGTGTAATAACAGATTTTGTCACGTATGCAGAGGGATAAAAAAATCATTGTAACACTTGATGTTCATCTGAGTCCCACCCCCACACTTACTTGGGATTTTTTTTTATCTGTCCATTTATACATTCTTATTTGCCTAATACATTTTCTAGGACTGGAAATTAAGAAAGATAATGTGCAGCGCATTTATATATACAATTTAAGTAATTCTTTACCATTAATAAATTTAAAAAGATGGAAAGATGAAAAATAGAGCTGGAAAGAGGGAGGATACAAATCAATCTTTTAAAGATGTACGGAGGAAGGACCCTGGCTGAAGGCCCAAGGGCAACACGCATTTCCAACTCTGTCCAAATAATTTCAGTCATTTGGGATATTGCCTTTATTACTGCAAGAGGACAGATTGATGCCTTCTGCTCCTCTTTTTAGGAGACCAACTCCCCTCACCCCAGAATAAGCCATTAAAACTTATAGAAAAAGCCTTATGTGCTTGTTGTACGAATGTAACAAAACTCTTATGACCTTTTTTTCACCATGTCAAGCAGTTTTAGATGGCAATATGTTAAAAGACTGAAATTGCTAGAAACTGGGGGTGCTTACTAATGTTGGCTGCTTATCTCTTCCAAATTCCTACACATAGATCTGAAAACCTGGAAGAGGGATAAGGGAGTGGCAAGCAACACAATTGGGTATGACAAAAATCTGTAAACATTTGTTTTTATAACTGGTATATTCCTCCTTGGGCATCAACAACTGTAACCAAACATTTCCAATAACTGTTGATCAAATCAGTTCTATATCTCCGCTTGGAAGAATTTTAGCCCATTCCTCCTTACAGAAGAGTTCAACTCAGGGATATTGGTGAGCTTCATTACATGAACGCTATTGTTTCAAGCCCTTCCACAACATGTCTATAGGGTTAAGGTCAAGACTTTGACTCAACCATTCAAAAACATTGACTTTCTTTTCCTTTAACTGCTGTTTGGTTGATTTGCTTGCATATTGTGGGTTGTTGTCTTGCAGTATGGCCTTCTTACTCATGAGCTTCATTGCAGGGATAGATACCTGACATTTTCCTGCAGAATTTGGTGGTACAGCTTAGAATTCATAGTTCCATCAGTGATGGCAAGCAATCCTGGTTTGATTAACCACTCCTGTGGAGATTGACAAGGGTATTGAATTGCCTCCATTTGTACACAATCTGCTCAACAGTGGACAAATACAGTCCAAACTGTTTGGAATAATTTGTGTAACCATTTTCAGGCTGGTGAGCATCATCAGTTGTTTTGTTTGTCAGAAATCTCCTTTGTTTGAGGCCCATTAACAAACTTCCACATACCTATGTTGTAGAATAAAATAGAAACGTTATTGATTTAATTATTTGACCATATCAAAAGTATAAAACTAAAGGAAATATACAAGTGGAAAACAAAAGTATATAAAAAACAGCCTTTCATAATGAATACTCAGACTTCTGTTCTTTAAATAAGTCAGGACCACCCACACTTACATCTGATTTTCATTCCATTGATTGAAACACCTGACTCTAATTTCCCCTCAAAATGAAATGATAATCTTAGAGATTCACATATTTTTGCCACATCTCCATACATAGCTATGGATTATTTTCCTCAATAAATCAATGAACAAGTATAATGTTCTTGACTCATTTGTTTAATGGGATTCTTTTTATCAATTTTTAGGACTTATGTGGAGAACGTATCACATTTTAGATCATGTTCATAAAGAAATATCAAAAGGGTTCACAAACTTTTCAGCATCACTGTACAGCTAAACTCCAGGTTTCTTTGAAACAAATTATGTCAATGGGTAGTGAAACTCCAAAATGAGCAAAGGGAAACAGACTAGACCAATTGGTTCAGTGAACTGCCCCTCCCCTATCTTGGCTTGGATAAATCTTCAATATCTCAGTTAGCAAATGGTTAATCCTTTCAGAATTTAAGTAACTCCAGATGTGCTGAAATGACTGGGCAACCGGAAGACACTGCTATTATTACTCACACTGGAGCAGGGCTGCTGCTCCTGAGAATATTCTCCCACCCAGTTAGTTATGCAAAGCACTTAAGTGGAAAAAAAAAGTTCTGGGAACAGCCAGATCTACAGACAAAAGGCCAGTGCCATATGGCGTTTTGAGATTATGCACTGCCCTATTTGAATGCAACTGAAGGAACTGATGCTACCAGAGAGGGAGCATAGTGCACTGCTGGGCTGATTCCTCAACAGGAAAGTTTCATTCTGGGTAACTGGATTCACACAATCAACACAAGTAGGAAGAAGCTGCCTGCTTGCCTGTTACAGAAATGCATCAAACACTGGAACAGACAGTGAAGGAAAGCATGACTTTTTCAGCAATGAGGCATCAGCAGTTCACACATCTGAGGTCACAGGATTTTTCATTTTAACTAAAACAACTCCCACATTTGTTTAAGTGAACTTGGGACCAGACTGCCTTTTTTCAATTATTATTTAGAAGCTCCTTGATTATTTCATGGGTAACGTATACATTCTCCTAGTTAGCATGACTGCCCCTCTCCTGCTGCAGATAACAAACTCCGGGCTGAGCAGGAGTAAGACAGCATTTTTTTAAAGTTCTTCTCTGCAAAATGTAACCTCTTTTAGAAGCATTTTGTACTCTCTTGTGAAAAGATAAAATCTCTTTTCCAAGGCATATAATGTCGAGGGGAAGAAGGAATACAACCCATTTCCAATACTAAGACCTCCCCTACCATTAAGGCCAGGAAAGCATTAGTGAACAGAGTTTATGGGCCATGTAACTGCATTCCTGAGCTAGCTTGCTGTTCCTGGGGGCAGTAAAAGACACTGTCCGATCCCCAGTGCTGAAATAGGATTCAGCTGCCATGCTAAACTGCTCTCATATGGTTTAAAAGTGGCTGTCTTGCTCTCCTGGCAAAAGTACATTACTCTTAGCTAGGCTTAGCTAAGGTTCTTGCAACTCCATGTAATAATGGGCATGTTCCACTGGTGCAACAATCTAAGGTTATGCACATGCTATTCAATGAAAATGTGCACTTACATGCATATCTGAGTTCCAATCTGGCTTACTCCACCGCTTTTAAAATGGCATGCCAATTCCCAATCTGCCTAATATAGTGCTGTGTTGATTCCAAAATTTTGCTTATTACTGTTGGGGTGGGGTGGGGAACCCTACAAAAAATGATCAAGGTAGTTTTCCAACATTGGTAATGCTGGCCTGATAACAGGGATGTATTTTCTCTTTCCCATTATTCAGCAGAATAATGGGAAGAAAACAGGTAGGCTTTGTTTGTGCTGACAAATAAATAAATTTATATATATACTCATTTAGCAAAAGGTGACTCTGGGCAGTGTACAACAATGGAATAAAACACCCTTGGGCTGTTTTTGTTGGAAACATATGGATGAGAGAGAGAGAGAGAGAGAGAGAGAGAGAGAGAGAGAGAGAGAGAGAGAGAGAGAGAGAG
>JANHFL010001713.1:155085-165426 GCA_032468155.1 Oxyrhabdium leporinum | reverse complement strand
CATCATCATCATCATCATCATCATCATCATCATCATCATCATCATCATCATCATCATCATCATCATCATCTTTATTGGCAGCCCAACTGCAATTAGGGTTTGATGACTTCTCATAATGCATTTTAGGTCATTTAACTCTCTTCTGCTTTTCTGCAGTTTTTCTTTGAAGTGTACCCAACTCTGGGTCCTTCAAGAAAACAACAAACAGACCCTGAGTGCCAGAACCTTGCAGAGAATATGCCCTGGGCCCAGGACTCCTTGCCCAGACTGAATTTGGTGTTTTTTATTCTTCCAGCTAGGCTTCATTCTGAAGAAACCTGGAGAGATTTAGACTACTGCCCAGCCAAGGAAGCAAATGCATCAGGGATGTGTTCCCTCTCCATTTCCATTCTCACACTGCTGCTGTGGCAGCTATTTCTGAGCTGCAAGGCTCGGTGCCTGGTCTTATTTTCTGCTTCTAAGCAGTGGATAGAATCCCTGGCTAGTCTGTTAGCTCAGCTATCTTTGCTGCCTGTGACACCCCTGAATTGCTCAAATGCAGCCATGAAGTTGAATAGAAAATGATATGCTTTTGTTCCCTCCCACCTCCCAAATACTGAATAGAAGTGGAGGACACTATGTGCATTTCAGAATGCATTAGAATTACGGAAAAAGCAAAGGGGTTAGGTTATTTATTTCCCAGTCCTCAGAGTCAAAAGATATGTTCTAGGAAAAAGTTGAATATTTGCATTAGAAGATCAGCAACTTCACATTTGTTTTTACTATATCCACCCAATATCCAAGTATCCACCCAATATCCTTGAGTGGATATTGTCCGGACCCAACGATTTATTTAGTCATGATTTGTCACGAAGGCCTATGATTTCATCTGCATTACTATCTTACATCTTCCAATTCCGTTTCTTTCTGTAGCATATCTATTGTCTGATAGACTGCCAACTCCCCCAACTTTTCTTACTTCAAATATATTGTAAAACATTCTGGTTAGTTGCAGCTTCTAACTGTAAGTAGCAGCTTCTAACTAACATTGCCTGAATGTGAGCAAGGAGCTGTATTGGTTGGATCTGGATAAACCTTAAGACCATTAGGAACACACATGGGAAACTGGGGGGGAAAAAACATTAGAAAAAGGCAATGGCAAATGACTTCCACATTGCTTCCACCAGAATTACATGGATGGATCACTATACTGTAAATACCAGGACCTAAGCTTGACAAAAGAGAGTCTCTAATCTTAGTTTTAGCTTCAATATGCAGTATTCTAGTTAGCGTGTATGATGACATTTTTAAAATACTGAGATCTCTAAGCATTTTGAAGAGTTGGACCACTATTTTCCCTTTTAATTTTAATTTAAAAAAAAAAAACAACCTTTACTATTTAGAGAATTTTTTTCTTTTTAAATCAAATGTGCTAATACTAGTCTTTTTTTTTCCTTGGTGCACTCGTGTTTCACAGAAATTACATCGTAGTCACCATTTCCAGTTAGTTCATTTGTCTGTGTGTTTATTGTTTATTTTGATCATAGACCAGCATAAAGCAACATAACAATCATTCTAAAATAGAAATAAAACATCATCCTGAAATAAGAATTATTGGCATAGAATTGCAAAGTAAATGGATTAAGGCCAGATAGAAACCTATAAATTACAATCTAGTGTCTAAAGGTTTTAATTAATTAAGGTATAACTATACATGAAGAAGAAGTAGTAGGATCTATAAGATCCTAGAGAATGTAAAGTTATCCCAACTTGTATTGAGCCTAGTACCTGTTGAAGCCCTACTAGGACTTGATTGGGATTATGACAGTTATGATCCAACCAACTACAGCAGGAAAATAGCAAGATAAGACATGGAATGGTATATGTATAAGGTAGATGGCATTGTAAGATATAGTGAATCATGGCAACCTAGGCAAAGTTCAGAATCACTTCACTTGGAGGAGCTATTTACGTTTGATCATAGCTCTGACACAAAACTGGGCTACACTATCTAAAATCTCTACCTTTTGGTCAGTTAGCAGAAGACTAAGGTAATCAGACTCCAACCCCCCTGGATATCATATGGTAAATGGGGAAATATACATTATACATGTCTTGTAGATTTCTATTAAAAAGGCAGCAGTAACACATGATCCATGTTTTCAATTTCCCCTTCACCGCAGAGACAGGAAGCAGAAGTAGGAGTAACTCTTTAGGTAATGTTACAGAATTTACCTTCCAAAAGAGCAAAGGGGGAGTGCATTGCAGCAGGCAAGTGTAAAATATCTTCTTGTGGTTTGAAGGATAGTATTGTACAGGGTTACACCATTTTTGTGAATTCACTTAATTTAGGTCATTTTGCAGGACCATATATCTGGCATGTTGCTTGAAAAATGTTTTGGCCTAATCAGTCCCATTGAAATCAAGACATCAGAGAAGTCTCTACCTTAGGGTGGCACCAAGTAGTTTCCACACAAAGTCTAAAACAGATTGTACAACTGGGGGAGAGGGGGGGAGTGGCAACATCTAATGGTTCTAAATATGTGTACGTACCTATTTGGAAGTTTTAAGACAGCTGCACTATTACTTTGGCCTCAAATACTTTTATTCCACTAGATATGTAATTACCTTCTATCATACAGAAAAATCTTCGTATGGCAACTATATTTCTGACCTCTTATAGAGATTGAGTTTGGGGCCTCCACAAGCCAGTGGTGCAGAAAACAAGTCCGAGATATTTGAGGTCTGAACCTATTCAGTGTTATTTCATTTTCCTTGTCCCCTATAATTTTGTCTAAAAAAGCTTTTTGAAACAACCATGATTTTTATTTTTTGCTAATTAATAATTAAATAGTTTGTGCACTTGACTTGGGGCTCTGTTCAAGCCAATGGGTGAAATAGAAATTGAAGGCTGCATTATCTGAATATACAAGTAGTACAGTAGGTCTACCAGCCAGGTTTGGAGGATGATGCTCTAAATTTTGTGAGACATGCTACCATATAATTAATAATACGAGACCAAAACCTGGATATTGAACATTTATATGGTTGCTTTTGTTCTGGGCAGCTGGTTGATGGTTCTGGGTCATCAAAGATGTGGGAATTGAAACATCAGCCAGAAAACTTAAAATTCTAGACCATCATTTATGAAAGTGAACTTCTAGCCATTCTATGTAGCCCTTCGACATTTTAGATCACCGAGAGTCAGGCATGCTGGAATTTGAAGAAAATGGTCTTCTAGGCAATACTTCCCGCCTGAAAAAAATACTTCCCACTTTGACTATTAAAGTCAGACACAGTATTTAAACTAGTTGGGACATAACATACTCTAGGAAGCATTAACTGATCTGAGAGTAAGAACAACTGTGAGGCTTATACAATACAATATATACAATATATACAATTATATATATAGTAAAACTTATATTGGGTTAAAAAAAACCCTCTCTGCATTGCTTTTCCTAACTGTTGCCATGGATTGTGGTAACTGAATTCTAATTCTGTATCTGGTTTTGGATATTCAACTTTCTTCTGGCTTGTAACTTGATTGATGTTCTCTCCTGTCCTGGAGGAAAATCTCAAAATTCTGGAATTAGAAAACCAAGAGAAGGAAGATCTTGAAGTTGACAGAAGCAGGAAGTGGTAGTTCCAAAGAGAAAATTATCTTGGATGTAGAACATGCTTCCTTCTTCAGAGTGAAATGCTTGTGCTAACCTGCCATCACAGAAAGTAAGGGTTGCAGCGGATATAGGCTTAAGTGATAGAAAACTCACACTTGAGTTTTTCTTCAAGACTTCAAAGTTTGTAAAAAGTTTACTTCTCTAGTCCTGAGTCTTGCACTGAGGAATGTTACAGTTTGGACAGCTGTTGTCAAAGCCCCTTGCTCTTCTTTTATTTGGTGTGATCCCGCTTGCACTTTCCTACTGCTGTTCTGTTAAAAGCACAACATTAATTTTGCCTGGGCTCAGCTTTAACCTCTAGCCTTTTGTTGGTGTGCCTGACCTAGTGGCTGACCTCTGTGGTATTCCCCATTGACCTCTTCTGTTCTTTGTCCATCCCTAAACTTATTCCCAGCTTCAGTATGACAAAGTACTAAAGCTAACGTGCCGTGGGACATGTGCAAGCATCCTGTGTCAGGCAATCAGAGCTGTCAGCTCCTTGCAATTACTGTCACTAAGCTAGAGAAGAAGGCCTGGAACATTAGCCCCTTCCCCTTAATCTCAGGGTTCTGACTGCAAATGGCGCAACTCATCTACTTAAAAGGATGATCTTCATGTAATTCTTCCAGGAAGATTCTTGGGTTATGACTACAATGTTTAAAGTTTAAAGAAACCACCTCTAGCATCACAATTTTATGATTGGTCACATAGCTAGCCAAATGTTTAGACTGGATTTGGCATTTTTTTGCCTTCCTATCCAGTCCTTCCCAAGGACCTGGGGTAGGCAGATCGATGATGATGATGATGATGATGATGATGATGATGATGATGATGATGATGATGATGATGATGATGATGATGATGATGATTGGTCACACAGTCAGCACAATGCTTAGGCTGTAGTAGGCATTTTTATCCACTGATTGAATCCTTCCCAAGGACCTGGAAGAGGCAAATGATGATGTTTGATAGTGTTAAAGGTACTGGATGTAAGCTGCTTCATGCAAAGCTGCCTTTTGCAATTGACAGATGTTGATTCCCCCCCCCCCCCAATTATGGTTAGTCAGACAGTCAGCCAAATGTTCAGACTGGATTTGGCATTTTTACCACCTCCATCAAGTCCTTCCCAAGGACCTGGGATAGGAAGATGTTTTATGGTGTTAGAGGTATTGTCACAGGATAATTCCACCTTTTTTATGTATAACTCAAGGTGGCAAACATACCTAATACAAGTAGTCTTGTTTAGTAACTGTCACATTTAACTACCATTCACATTTACAACAGTGATGAAAAATAACTTTGCAACCAATGCTTGCATTTATGACCTTTTCAAGTTTATAAAGCAAACTATTAGCTGCAGTAAGATCATTAACATGGCCATGCTTTCACTTAGCAAGCACTTCACTTAATGACCTAGTTGCCAGGCCCAATTATGATTGCTAAATGAGGACTACCTGTATTCCAGCCACCTGTTTTCTCTCCACAACCTTGTGAGATAAGTTTCTTTTATTACTTCTTGACTCTGGTTTAAAAGAACACATAGGTTAATACATATTCTTTATTGTTAGTGTCAGTCTATGACCTTAGAACTGTGACTTGAATCATTTAATTCTGTTAGCAGTTCAGGACAATGTTCTCATTTTGGATACAAAATTAAAGTTTGATCTGACTTTCAAATTGTTCTGACCTGGCTTATCCTGGCAGATAACTGAAAGACATAACAAATGATACTGGGAATTATGTTTGTTTGTATAAACAACCAGGGGGAAAATCCCTTTAAAATGTATGAAAGGAATGCATGTGTTGTTTCTTGGCATTCGTGTTTAAATAAATCTACAGGGTCCTTTCTAAATGGATGAGTAATAGGGCATAATTAATTTTCTGCTCAATTATGTATTATTGTAAGTTATTGCTTGTATACTCTCTGAATATATAAATAATACTTTAGAAACCATGGGTATACCCTCTGTTTCAAACATGCACAACAAGCTTATTAATATCCCCTTGGTATTCTACTGACCAGTTGCTACTGGAATGTGAAATTGCCAAAGTTAAAGTGCACAACAAAAAATATTTGTGGCTTTGCTTAGATATTTGATTCCTACTTACAGTTTATACAAATATTTGTTATCTTTTTTTTTTTAATTGTAAGGGAGCAGGAAGTCTAGACTAGCCAATTCAAATAGGTGAAGGGAAAAAAGCAACAAGTAGACCATCGGTAATTGAACTTAAAAAGCAGCTCATAAGAAATTATCTTTACAGGAACGAAGTGTTTTCATGCTGTCAGATAAAACTGCATGAGAGCTGTAATCCATCATCTTTTATTAAAAGGAAATGTTTTTGTAAGCAAGGCATGCAAAAAGAAAAAAGAATCAAGGGACCAACATGCCACTGAAGTGTAGGAGGGATCTCTTCTTCTTCATTCTTGATTACAATCTCTTCAATCTCTTTTGTCCCTGTTATAAGGACTAAGCTAAGAACAGATTCAGCCAGCCTCCAATGTTCCTTAAAAATTCATCGGATGAAGTGGAAGAAAAAGAAGCATATTAAGTTAAATCAAGAAAAGAAGAGAACACAAGGGTCTACTCTTTCATATTCCCAGCAGAAAGAATAATTTCCTTTCTCACTGAGGTCTTTTGACTTTTACAGATATTGGCTTGTTTTTAGAAAGAATGAAAGAATTTAAAAAAAAAACTTGCAGAAATAAAATAAAAGCTAAGGCAGTAGGATTTCTGCAAGTCTTAGTGGGTAGTTCTTTTGCAATAACTAAACAAAGAAATGCTTCAACTCATTCCCAGAACACTGCCTTTAGTGTGAATGCATTAAAAGCCTGTGTGATAGCTGTGTATCACAGCAATGACAAAGCATCTCATGGTACCATAATTAATAAAATGGTAAATATATAGAGAAGTTATCCAACTCTATCTACAATCCTTAAGATTCATAAATCATGCAATAATAAATGTCACAAACGCCATGGAACATGAAATGATATGAAATAGAAGGAACATTTTACTATATGTGGTGACAAGTAAAAAAGTACTGGAAAGGCAAACATGGTACAATACACTACAAAAAATTTTGGAAATCGAATTTGAAACGAAGCCACTTTTCTTACTATATATAACCCTAGAAAAAAAAAATCCCTCAAAAAATATATGCTCACAGCAGCAAGAACATATTTTGCCCAGCACTGGAAGAAAGATACAATTCTGAAAATATCTCTTTGGGAACTTAATCTTGGAGAGAATATGAGAGAATTAAACTGGGAGTATATGGCAAAGAACAGCCAGAAATAGGGAATGACCAAAAAAAATTCTGGGAATGTACATGGCCATATTTATTAAGATTTTTGTTATTCAGTTATCTAATATAGGATAGGAAGGTTGATAGTTTGACTTAATATCCTTCAGTATTTTTCTCCTTACTGGCTCAGTATATACACAATATGGATCACTGTGATTTTCCTCCCGTTATGACAAATTCTATACATTTTGTATTTTTAATCCAATGGTATAAAAATGCTCGGGGACAGGGGAGAAATCTGGACATTGTATGACTTCAGCCAATTTTCATTCTCGGTAATCTATATATGGTTCAGAGCTTTTATATCGAGTTCTGATATTTGGGGACTGAACAGTTAATGCTCTGGCTTCTCCAGCTTGAAAGAATTTTTCTCCTAGTTTCAGCTATGTGTTGGAAAATGCCCAAGTCTGCAGTTCTTTAGAAAGTAGAATATTTTTTTTAAAAAAAAATGCATCCACAAGCCTCAAAGAAATGAAAATTTATTTTATAGCTTGTCCAAGGCAAGAGAGAAAGATAAATAATGCCATAGAACTGAGGTGGCGTCTAGTTTACAAAGAGATCACACCATCTTTAGAATGGAGACTCGAGATGATTTGTTTTCTCCTGGCCCTGATTCAGAGTAAACCACAAGCAAACATATTTTCAGTATACTTTCAGTATAAATAAGACAATGAGACTTGCCAGTAAAAGCAATTCAAACATGAATGTAGCAATTTAATTGGTGCCAATTACTGTGTCTTGGTAATGTTGAGAATTCAGCCACAACTCCTTAAAATCCTGCATGGCCAAGAAAATGATAGTACTGGAAAAGCGATACAAATGGATTAGTTTGATGTGTTGGGAATCTATTACCTGTTTGGGTTTCCTGCAAGTGAGTAGCTATGAGATTTACACAAGTGACATTTTGACAGATTTTGTCACATATTGGAAGCATCAGCAATTTCTTAGTGATTATTACTATTTTAGGATCATCTTCTTGTATAGGTAATGTGAGGTATCAGCATTTTTTTTCCTGTGTATCTAAATATGATTTTCATTTAAACTCATCTGATATAATGTATTAGGATTTTATGTTTTACTTTAGTTTTTTTTAATGTCCATGCAAGTACTGTGTCCTTATTTGCAGATTCAATTTGCACACTTATTGCTCAAAGAGAAGAGCCTTTAAATGTGTACGAGATATTTTAACTCGCATGCTAGTATTTTGTCCCCTTGCTTTTATTGTTTCCCAGTCTAATAGAGTTTAATCATGATATCTTTCCATCTGGTTTTTATACCAATATATCAATGCAAGTTATGACCTGCAGTTTAGCATAATACTCTTCTTAGGTTACTCATTGGATTTAAGGCACCGAGTTCATGGTTCAAGCAAAGTGATGTAATTCACTGAGTGATCCAGAAAATAAGAGTTCCTATAAAATATCAGGAGGGGAAGCTTCAATGCCTCAGCCTGGTTTATAATCTGATGGGCTGATATTAGGGAGGAAACACATATTTGACTTATTCTGAAGCATTGCAGCATGCAAACTGGGAGGAGCTATTTGGTTTGCAGCCACACAGGTTGAAATACTGAAGTTATATCCAGACCTTCTGATGCACCAAACTACTTTGCAAATTAATGAAGTTTCCCCACCAACTTAATATTACTTTTCAGCTACCATCCATTGTGCCCCATTCAACTTTGTTGCTGCAGTGTGATTTTCTTACTCTTGATTAGTTTCATACAGGTTTTGGGTCTACATTAAGATGGTATATCAGTACAGGTAGTGAATAGCTTAGTTGCTTACTTTTTTCATATATTTTTATGCTGAATTTTCAACTGGGCTATCTGTCAAGCACAAGCAACCAGAGCAACTCCCAGAATGATAAAATGGGTTTCTTTATTGTTGATGACCAGTTTACAAAAATCTCACCAGATTGTCTTCCTTCTCTTGGGAAACGGCAGATAGAAACCTAAAGTAAACTTCAAACAGTTCCTCCCCTGAATGGACTCTAAGCTGGAATGTCTTTTAACCCACCCACCTCCAATTGGGGCCCCCGTCTCCTTCAGCCAGTGGTTCCCTCACACTTTCCCAATCCCAACAAAAAAAAAAACCCCCACACTAGATAAAATCAGAAAATGTTTCAAGCAAAAAATGTTAATCAAATAAATAAGGCAAATGAATAAAAAATATATTGTAATATTGATCAACAAAAATGTCTTCCATGGAAGAGGTTTACGCATTTTCAGGCGAAGGGATTAGAATAAATAATGTGACATTCTTGTTTCAAACACAATAGTCTTCATCTTATGACAAGTAAAAACACAAAGTTAATTAGGTGACCAAATAGGAATGAAGGCTTATTCCTATAACTTGAAATTTCTAAATAGTACCAAATAATACTGATATTATTTTAGCACTGTTTATGTATAAACTAATGATTCCTGCAATTTGGGGATGATTGATATGTTTGGAAGACATCTTAGGGTGTTTTTGCAAGATGACTGCCAAGAGGATTATGATTAGTTATAAGGCACTGATTTACTAGAATGTTCCTTGCCAACCAATTTTCCCTAGCTCCCAGAATGCTCTGTGCTACCTATAAAATATCCATTTTCTGGGCAGGTGGGCACAGTTCAAAATACGACTGTGGCTGCCCATCCTTCTTATTTTTCTAAAGAGAATGTTATTTTCTAAGAAAATGAAACTTAGAATCCAGAGGTACTTCTAAAAATAAAGGGAGGCACTGATGTTAATCAAGAAGATTTGTTTTTAAATATAAGAAATTGAATAGTGCCTGGAGGGTTGTGAGGTGAAAGAATTGCCCATAGAATGAAATCCTTGAATTTCTGGAAAAAAAAGTCAAAGATAAATCAACTTTATAAAGTACTGAAAATACAGTTTGTTTGTATTCTGATTGTAGGAATCCTACTAAGTACTGGCATGCATCTAGGGTACATAAAGTTCCTTGGTTGTCTTCCAGCATTTAATATTCAGTCTTAATGGGTATTTCTATTAACCTTCTACTACTGTGTTTATATTGTTAATGTTTTGCATGTCTGAAACAATGCTTTCTTTTTCATTTGAATAATAATATAAGCAGCAAGGCATCTTTCTCTTACCACTAACATTCCTTGAGTGAGAAAACACTGAAAATGATTCTTCAAGAACAGGGGTGACAAACTTGATTTCATTGAGGCCCACATCAGGGTTGTGTTTGACCTTGGGGAGCCGGGGAAGGCGGGACCAGGGTGGGCATGGCCAGCCCCACATCACTCGTGTCGGGGGCACCTGTGGCGGCCCGAGTGCTCTGCCAGCAAAAACGGGCTCCTGAGCTCCATTTTTGGCTGCGATTGCCTCCTGCAACCCTCTGCCAGTGAAAATGGAGCTTTGGAAGTACCCCCCATGACCCTCCC
>JANHFL010001713.1:141151-154985 GCA_032468155.1 Oxyrhabdium leporinum | reverse complement strand
TCCTGCAACCCTCTGCCAGTGAAAATGGAGCTTTGGAAGGACCCCCCATGACCCTCCCGAGCTCCATTTTCACTGGCAGAGGCACCACGGGCTGGGCCTTCACTGTTTCCAGGGCAGCCCTGTGGGCCAGATCTAAGTACCCTGCGGGTGGTATCAAACCCTTGAGTTTAATACCTCTGTTCTAGAATAACCTTCCCCAACCCAGTATTCTCCAGATGCATGCTGATAAGGGGTTTGTGGAGGTGCCATCTCAACACATCTGAAAAATACCAGGTTGAAGAAATCTGTTCCAGATTATATGCTATGAATTGATAAAAGGGCATTCCTATTAAAATCAAACCTTATAAGATCTTATATGCAAATAACATGAAATAACTTCTTCTAAAATAAAATAAGTTTAAAAATGTGCTTTTAAAATGCTGAAGATATTTTCTTTTATAAATGTTAGAAGAAAAATCACCTGGCCGGTACTTTTTCACCTTCAAAAGTGTTTGGAGGTAACTGGGAGGATAAACTATTTATGTAGCTGAGATTAGAAGGCAGGGACCTTTTCAATGTACAAAACATGGTTAGTTGCCAGGATTTAAAATTGGTTTAGTCCTTCCCCCTTCCTTCCCCATTACACTTAAGGCTGGTGCCTACAGTTTCTTTTCCTAAATGTGGAAATGTCCAGGTAGATTTTTGACTCTAATTTGGAGAAAAGATTTTGGTAGCTGGCAAAGAACAGTTACTATGGAAACTATGACTAGCTGTCTCAGTGTACCAGTGTTGTTAATACTAACTTTATCCCATGTTTTCAAGATGGACCCTTATGACTCAGGAATGTTCCAGACTGCTTCCACTTAGAGAAATTAACAATCACAAGCACTTGTCCCAAGAGATTTGGCCCAAGTTGGGAGGATGCAGTCTACTTTCTAAAGGAAGAAACAGGCAATGCAAGTGAAAACTATGCTAATGCTGAATTCTGGCCCACAGTTAGCCAAAATATTTTGCTCTCTAGTTCAGCCCACCAACTAAAGGTACTGATATTGTTAGTGTGCAAATCTCCCTCTTTCTGACTGGGAAATGAAAGAAACATTTGCTGTTCATGATAGCCCAACTGGGTGCCTGCCTGGCACTGCTAAAGCTTGGCTTACCTCAGGATGATGCATAAATGCAAGTTAGCAGAAAGAGCAGCCCAGAATAGCATTAATGTATACAGATCAGTGAATGAAATTTAAGAAGCCATTTTCTCAACTTTATGCTGGAGTTAAGGGGGGAAAAAAAGATATGGGAAGAGTTGTGGTGCTAAAAATGAAAAATGGCACAAGAGCTTCAAATAAGAGTAGAAACTGCATATAAACTTGTATACAATGTACATAAACGTCATAATATACATGACTGAAATAGCAGGAGCTACTGTGTTTTCTGGAGATTAATCCAGCACTTGGCTCCCGAGTCTCTGCTGCATTCTCAGTTACGTCAGCAGACATTCTCTCTGCCTGACCCTTCTATGTCCATAAAGATATTTTCCCATAATCAGTTCCATGATTTTTCTTGTCTGCTTTTCCAAAGCAACCTAATGCTCTATGGGACTGTTTCTTGATGCTAACAAGGAGAAAGAGGAAGCGTATGCATTGAGTGGGGTGAATATCAGTGCTCTGAGACTTATTTATAACATTGGCATTTTGCCAAACAGATGTTACATTTAATTTTAAGCTTTTACAACACAACCCACTTCTTTTCTGTCTTCTCTCCTACCCCTGAAATGGAGCAGGAAGGTTATGACATGGTCCTACATACTTTTTGAAGAATTAACTAATTCTTCTGAAGAATTGACTAATACGTCTGTTCATGATCGCACATGATTCTTGCTCATTTGTTAGTCCTGCTCTGCACAGAACTGTTGTTCTGCCTGTTGTGCATAATCTAGCTCCATGAGAAAGGTTCAGAGATACAAGCTCAGTTCCAGAAAGGTTTAAAAAGGTACATAGAGTATATATTTATATACTTAACATGCTTATTTATAAGTCAGAAGAGAAGTAAAGTCATATATCCAAATATATGCTAAATCTCCATCAACTTCAGAGGCAATCTGTTTTTCTTATGAGAAAATAATTAAAATCAGAGATGCTGAGTCACATAACTGGGGTCATGCATAATATATAAAAACAATCATAATTGTTTCCAATAGTCATTTCCTCTATTGTAACTGTGTTGCTCAGTACAAATACTTGCCAAACATTTTCAAAGGTCAGACACTCAAGCAGTGAACATCTGGAAAGTCAGGACTGCTTCAGACGGATCTCACTGTGTATAACAGTAAGATAGGCAGTGGTGGGATTCAACCGGTGTAACAACCGGTTCAGTGAGCTTGAGCACCAAATGGACACTTCACACGTGCACATCCAGCATTCGCAAAAGCCCATTTTTAGCTATAGAACTCAGAACTGTACTGCAGCCCCGGTGTGTAAAACAGCTGATGCGCGGCAATTCGCTGTGCCATGCGAATCAGCTGAGCTGCAGAACAAGGAAATAAAGCACAGACTAGGGCAGGGAAGGGTGGGCGGGGCCAACTGATCGCCGGAACTACCGGTTCGCCAAACCGGTCCGAACCAGCAGACCAACCCTGATCATAGGCATGTGCAGGTAGGGTCTGCTTAACATCATGAGAATGTTGACAACTGCTAGCTTGTCTCACTGCTGCCAGGATGAAAAATGTAGCATCAGATTTGGGGTTTTGTCATTCTTTATAGTTCCTATTGCTGAAGAATGTTAAATCCTCTAACGTGGCAGAGAGATTTTTATGCAGCTGATCGCCAACTCTAAACCATGAAGTTACCACCCTGAATTCCATTTCCCTGCCTTTTAATCATTTCTTTTTTTCCCCTTTTTTCGGAAATTTATGTTGCTGCCTATTCGCACATGGCGACTCAAGGCATTTTACAGGAATATAAAAACCTCATATATAAAACTAATAAAAGAGAATAATAAAATAATAACCGCCCCACCCCAGCAACAACACATCACACGAGCCACTTAATGGGTTCCATCCCGCTCTGGGTTCCCCAGGCCCGCTGGCAGAACCAGTGTCAGCGTTTCATCTAAGTTCCAATAATTCACTCAGCACTCAGATAAGAATTAATCCAAGTAAGAGTTTATTAAAGAAACCATGTTGGCACATCTGGGCAAAACCTGAATCTGAAGCCCCAGGTTTTTCCCCACCCAAAAGAGAATTTTAGCACCACCTTCTTTTGCTCATCATTCCCCAATCATGTCATATACCCAACATGCCATCTTCCATCTCTGCACTTCTCTTCCAGGCACCACATGGAACAGCCTTGACATTCTTGATACATTCTTTTAGATCATAATGTTTTGACTATTCCCCAATAACTACATGAGAAAGTGCTCCCTTTCTAATTCTCATCTACAATTATGTGGCAGCCTGCAGAGGCCTCACATTCACAGCTTCAAAGGCTGACAACCAGGTCTTCAGCGCCTTCCAGAAGAGTGTCACAGTGGGGGCCATTTTAATATCTGGGGAAATGATGTTCCAGAGAGAGGAAACCACCACGGAGAAGGCCTTTCTTCTGGGTCCCACCAAAATTAATATGTAATATCAATTTTTAACCATCCTTGCCTCTATTTTATTTTTCTTTATCTTCAGTTTTTTTATGTTTTTAACATTTTACACCACCCAGAGCCACTCTGTGAGGGAGATGCGCAATTTCTAAATGAAACAAACAGACAAATACCCGGTGCTCTCCAGATGTAATATAATAACGATTCGGTTTTCCCACTCCGCTTAGTGACAGAAGAAAAGGGAGCATTGCTATAACAGGCCCCTTGTTACAAAACTTGGTGAGAAATCAGGAAGAATGCAAACTGATAAACTGCATGACCTTCATTGCCTATAAATGCTTAGGTAATTGGGGGGGGAACCCAAGGTACTCAAACATATGCTAGTAGGTACACGTGAGAGCCTCTTCTCACACAGTTCACAAGCCGATACCCTTATGTCAATTCAATCCATTACACAGTATCAAAACAAAAGATGGTGAAACCATCCCCCCCACAGTGAATGTTTTCTATCACAAGAATTTGAATTTTGCAGCTAGCCTTTTAATTAACTGGTCCAGGACACACAATCTTTTAAGATATCTAGAAATGTGATCCCTTTGTTGTATCCAGAATCCTTAGTTCCTAATATTTATCTGGTGTTCCATGTCATCCATGCCATCTCTTTTTCCAATGCCTCTGTAATTTCATTTTCCTCCATTTGTAGTCATCTTTAGTTTCTTGGCCAAGGGTAGCAGCAGAGACCTCATAATTTCTTGGTTCTGGACATCCAGAGCGATTCAGTGGAAGGGTTTGCTCCATTTGTAAGTTCTTATGGAAGCCTCTGCCCTTTCTGACATGCAGGATATTTCTGCCCTTTGTATACCCTCCGTTCTTTTTCAAGAGACAATTGTGTCCTATTGGTCAGTTCTGTTCTATGTTTCTCTAAAGTATGCAGCATTTGTTTTTCTAATCCTCCAACTCAACACCTTGGCTTTCAATTCCAGGCAGTCTCACCTTTTGATTTTCTGTGATCTGCACATGTACCCACATGATGTCTCTTGATTATTCTTTTTTTGTTAGAAAAATCATCCCCATCAGCTTGCACTCTTTCCCATCAACCTTCAGGTTTGTTTTTGAGTTTGTTTTTGCTTTCCAATGATCTTTTTATTGTGAGGTATATTCTGTTTCTTTTAGTTTGTATTTGTAGTCTATACTGCCCAGAATCTGCTGGTTATTAGGATGAGTTAAGTTGAGTACATATTTTAATGATACTTGTATCACACTGGTTTCCTTCCCCTCCCACTTATTATCAGTTTAAAAGCTACTCTACCATAAAAGTATATTACACACCAACAGTATGCTATCCTTCTGATTCAAGTGGAGTCCATCCTTTATAACCTGGCTTATTTCCAAACCTATTTCCAGTGCCTCAGAAATCTAAATTTAACCTGTTGGCACTCTTTTCTAATCCTTGCAAGGAATTTACTCAGCTCAGCTCAACTTAATTGTCCTGCTTGTGGAACAGGTAACATTTCTGGGAAAGCTATTTCCTGGGATCCTGGAAAATGATATACACAACAGCCTAACTTTAGCTTTCAGACTATTTCTCAGATCAGTGGTATCAGCAGACGCCAAAAGATTGGCTGCTCCCTGGCGTTACCTCCCAAACTATCTAGATCAGAGGCGTCAAACTCATGTCGTCACGGTAACGTCACGTGACGTATTGGCACTTTTCCCCCTTAGCTAAACCAGGCCTGGGCATGGCCAGCATGTGACGCATCTGGTCCACAGGCTGGGAGTTTGACAGCCCTGATCTAGGTGGTACATAACAGAGATGAGGAACTTGCATGTAGGGTTATTTCTGCACGAAATTTGAGGGAATAAACTTAGCACTGCAGAGAGCATATGGGTTAAACAAGTAGAAAGAATGTACTGGGTTAAGTATGTAGAAGTATGTCCTGCCAACTATTTAACCAAGAAGATAATGTAGATAATGTTTTCCAAAAAAAAATGCAGACCTTTCAAAGAGCCATGAAGTAATAGTGACCGGAGACTTTAATTACCCCGATATCTATTGGGAGATAGACTCAACTAAGAACATTTCAGCAAGAAATTCCTCATTTGTCTTGCTGATAACTTTCTCCTTCAAAGGATGAGGGAAGGCATCAGGGGATCAACTTGATCTGATACCAATCCATAGGAACCTTCACATGAGATGGTTATAATATTCCAGGATTGGTTCACTGTCCTGGGAACCCACAGTCTCATTCCTATTCAACAGCTATGTACAGTATATTAAAATGTGCATGTGTTTAATTGTTATTAAAGAATTTTTTAATGAAAGTCATAAGAGAAAAAATAATAGTAAATCGTGAAAAAAAAGATAATAGAAAAAGAAAGATTACAAAGAAATGGCTCCTTGACAGCAGTTATACATTTTTACTTTGCCCCCTCTCTCTAAGGCTAAATCATTATTACCTTCTTTCCATAAACTACCCTTTCTAATCTTCAAACCCATAAATCATTTTTTTTCCTTTTCTTTTTTTCACTAAAAAGTCCATAAGGGGTTTCCAGTCGCTAATAAATGCAGTTAGTGACCTTTTTCTAATTGAACAGGTAAATTTCACCTTCTCTGCTAATTCTGAATATATTAAATTCTGTTTCAGTTGTGGAACGTGCAACAATGTTGCAAGTCTACGTTTTCACTGAACTACTGGAGATTAAAAAGAGACAGTTGCAAAAAATTCCAAGTAGGAAATCAGTATGAATTTAAAAAGTATCTAATCCATGCATATTGACTTTTTATCTCAAAAGTGGAAAGTCCAGAAATGTCATAAAGGAAGAGTATATACCGGTTACCCAGATTTGTAAAGATTTTCCAGGAAAATCTACTGCTCAAAATGAGTTGAGGTTAATGTAGCATAAGAATGAAAAAGACTTCAGATATTCTCTAAATTAGAAGTACAACAGCTACTTAATGAAAATGGCAAAGGGCTAATAGATAACAGCGGAAATGAAATTTTATTCTGACTCAGTCTTTTCTAAGATAGTTAACCACCAATTGTGAAGGTCAGATTTATGGCCATCACACTTATGGAAAATTCATACAATCTGGGACAAGTACCAAGAAAGGAAAGGGGGGTGATCAGGTGAATAGAAGGTAAGCTTTATTAAGAAAAATGAAGGAACTGGGAAAGTCTAACCAGGGAGTAGATGAAGAATGCAATAATAACCTTCAACTATATGAAAGGAAGTCAACACTCAAGAAAGCTGAGGATGGGTTTTCTGTAATCCCAGAGGGCAGGATGTGCAATTATGGATGTCAGTTGCAAAAGCAGATGCTGAATGAACTTCTGAATAGTAGGAGCAATTTGTCGGTAGAATTAATCCAAAAAAGTGGGGAGCCTGTATTTGCTGGATGTGTTCAGCTTTCATGAATGCTTTAATTTGTATTGCTGAACTGAATTGGACCAAATAGCTTAAATAGCTCCTTATAGGATTCTGTGACCTTTGATCTCATCTTAGTTTCTTGGGAATCCTAGAAAGGCTGCCTTCAACTAAACGTTGTACACCAGGAAGCCTACTGAAAGTGTATGCTCTGTGATTAGAACCATGTGCCGGTAAGAGAATGGTCACTGTTCTATAAAAAAAATTATCTGGAATAAAACTTAGGAAGTTAATTATGGCATGATCTACAGTTTCTCGCTCTTGAATTGCTCATATGAATTCAAGCATATATCTGTCAGAAAGAACATTCAACTCACCCGTCATGACTGATAGCCACATTTACGGTATAGTAAGAACCAAAACTTTCTTTTTCCAATTGCTCGTCTCAATTTTTAATTGCTGCTGCTACTTTAGATGCTATATCCCAAAGATATAAATCACTATATTTGCTTTCCTCTTTAAAATTTACATTGTATATTGAATTTTCTTCAGACTGCTGCCCTCCAGATGGCTCTAGCTATAACTTCCGTAAGTTTCAGACAGCACAGGTAACAGCTGCCAGTAGAATTAGGTCTGTCATACTTCAACATATCTGGAGGACTTGAGAAAACTGAGCCTAGATCTAGAATCAACCTGGTGCCTGGTAGCAACAGAATCAGTCTTCTGCCATGCTGATCTTTCTATTCATATTTGAGATAACATTTATTAATTAGTGATTCTCAGTCTTTGATTGGAGAATCAGATTTTTGATTACATCTTAATTTATATTCCAATCTTTTAGTAGTTTACAACATCTAAAATTATTTGAAACTATATAGTAACTTCAACCAGGAATATGGGATCAGAAAATAATTCCAAATTATATAAACATGATATACTGTACCCAACGAAAACCTGGTAGAATGAAACATTCTATAGCATCTGAAGAAAAATGAGGAAGGGGCAAATGGAGCATCATAACTAAACATGTTCTGCATCTGGTTTCATCTACAGGTAGTCCTCAACTTACAACAGTTCATTTAATGAGCGTTCAAAGTTACAACGGCACTTTAAAAAGTGACTTATGACTGCTTTTCATACTTATGCCCAATGCAGCATCCCCATGGCCACATGATCAAAATTCAGATGCTTGCCAACTGACTCATATTTATGATGGTTGCAGTGTCCCGGGATCATGTGATCAGCATTTGCGACCTAACAAGCAAAATCAATGGGGAAGCCAGATTCACTTAACGGCCATGTTACTAACAACATATGCGACGATTCACTTAACAATTGTGGCAAGAAAAGTCACAAAATGGGGCAAACTCCACAAATTTGGTTTCACTTAGCAACATACATTTTGGGCTCAATTATGGTCATAACTCGAGGACTACCTGTACTAAATAGGGCTGATCTCATTCAAATCTGTTGCACTTTGGATGATTTGCAGAAAAATGTTTCTTTTAATTTTCAGGATGTGAGGGAAATTATCCGTAATGTAAGTCAAAGACATATTTTAAAGATAGTATAAACTGCACAACTAAGGATTAATGATTTGTGTGGCTATTACAGGATTAGTATAACATGATATCTGGATAAATGCCCACCTGTATCTTTGAACTGCATTGTGGGTCAGCTAGATGTTCTTGAAAACTTCTTAGTTGTAGTCTAGTTAGCATTTTAATTGCCTTTATATTTATAATTGCTTTTGGATTTCTATTTTTATTGCATTGTAAGCCACACAGAGTCACTTTGGATAGCAAGATGGGTTGCATATAAATTTAATAAATAAAAGTACAGCAGGTAACAATACAGATAATCCTCAATTTACGACCACAATTGAGCCTAAAATGTCTGTTGCTAACTGAGACATTCGGTAAGTGAATTTTGCCCCATTTTACGACTTTTCTTGCCACAGTTGTTAAGTGTATCACTGAAGAAGTTAAACTGGTAGTACAGTTGTTAAGTGAATCTGACTTCCCCATTGACTTTGCTTGTCACAAGGTCACAAAAGGTGATCACATGACCCCAGGACACTGCAACTGTCATAAATATGAGTCAGTTGCCAGGCATCTGAATTTTGGTCATGGAACCATGGAGATGCTGCAAAGTTTGTAACTCTGAAAAATGGTTTTAAGTCACTTTTTTTCAGTGTCGTTTTAACTTTGAACACTCACTAAACAAACTGTAGTAAATTAAGGACTACCCGTATTTCCATACTCTGATCAGGCTCTAAAAATTATTCCCACAATAAAAATTCAAGCAAACAGATAACATTTTACTGAGATTTTGCTTTTCCCTAGGCTCTCACCTGCAGCCTCATACCAAGTGCATAATGTAAACTGAAGCAGAGATTCTGCTAAACCAAAATGGCACATTTTCCTCTCTTCTGATTCCCCAGGAGGGTCAAGATAAGTAAATAATCACTCTGGATTGAAGCTGAAGAGGAAAAAAAATCTATCAGATATTGAATATCAGTAATTGCATGCATTAAGACCACCATTCCCCCGAGATCCTCAGTCATAGCTTGGTTTCAAATTTCAGGCTTCTGTGTTTTATTATCAACTGTTTATGCATTTTCAAAGCCAATCCATATGTGTATACTTTTTTGACTTCAGTTAGGGGTTGGGAAAATGTCTTTCTGATAGTAATCTGGCCTATGAGTAAACATAATGTCATGGGATTCTGAAGACCCCAGAGGACAGATGTTGCAATAACAGATGTTTCCAGAAAAAGAGGAGAAAAAAAATCTTTGATTTATTCATTTTATGGAGTGGGAAAGAAATAGATTTACAGAGACCAAGTCAACACAAAGGATAGTGGTTAAATTTACTGCAAAGGAGATTTTTGCATTAGATGATGGATATTTACAGTTTGCCTCTCTATGTTCTAGGAGGAATAATTGATTGCTAAAAAGTGTGAAATGTAGTCAAGCCAAAGGTTGGTTTAAAACCTTGAAAAGTGCCAAATACTAAAACTCCTGCCATCCTTTCTACACATTGCATCTATGATCTCACTTAATGACTCAGATCCATTTTTAAAATGGAGAAATATATTGTATTTTATTTTCTCTTAATTTATAACAGCTGTGCTGGGTTTGCTTGGCAGAATCTCAGCCTGGCAAAGCATTATGGGAATTCCTGGAAATGTGTGCTGGCCAAGCCCATCTTTGAAAAGTAAAGAAAACACATAGAAAAGAAGTGAAATGCTTTTCAATTCCTTTACGTGATATTTAGCATGCTATGAACGCGTGTTTATTGTTCAATATAAAATTACATATCTCTTTCTGTTTATATTATTGCACTATCATCTATTTTTGCTATTATTTCAAAATAATTGTCTCTAAAAATTACGCATTCATTGTAAACCACAACAAACATAAGATATTATTTTTCTTTCTTAAGCGTATAAGAGAGAATACCAATCTTTATAAAGGGCACTTAACTAATTTGTTATTTACTGAGATGTCTGTACTTAGTCCAAGCAGTTAAAATGCTCATTGAAGCAACAAACAGCGTGGACATATATATATACTGTAGCTTTATTCCATTTGCATGCCTTTATTTTTCATCAGTCCTACCCTGTATATTCCCATTTTTTTTTAGACTTTTTCTTTGAAAATTTGAAATCCTTTGTTTTGCTTTGTACCAATTGCTATTATCTTAGCACTGATGTATATGCATTAGGGTGTCTCTAGAACAGCCCTTATTTTTGACCTTGGCACAGAATGCTGTTTCCTTAATTACAAATATGCTTAGGAACTTAATTATATAATCACAGCATAAGTGATTTGTGAACTCTTATGGCTCTACAGATCCTGCGCCTACTTTTGGGTATGGTTCAACTGATCAGTCATCATTTAGGCAGCAGAAACTGAATGCTATTTTGTACAGCTATTATCTGCAAATCATTAGTCTTTTTCAAGAGAGTGGGGAGTGGGAATTAAAGCTATATCCAGCAAACCTGAACAGTAAGATATTTGAATTGTATGTTGGTCTATGTCCATAAAAAGAGATGGAGTTTTGAAGCCATTATTTATGTTGGCTAATAATAAGATACAGATGCTGGCAAGAAATAGCTAGTGAGGCGTCTTCACAACAGGTTAAGTGGGAATATGCGCAAAGTATTATTTTATCAATGACTGGACACACAGCTTAGAAGATAACTTGACACAATACTCTATTTAGCACATATGTTCTTCAACAATTGGCTATTGTCCTGGCTGGAAAGGGTCAACTCTACTCTCATAGCTCTTATGAATTCCCCTAGCCAGATAAACAGCAAGTTGAGTTGTGTAGTGATTTGGGTGGTGATAGCTGGCAGAACACTAAGTCTTTCACTTTCTTGGGTCCCAGAGACCAGAATCCAAGGGATTCCTAGCCAGATTTGTCAATTATCATGAGAAGTTCCTATGAATAGGAAAGTTGGATAGCCAGTCCAGGTGAACAATACCTTTTAAGTGACTCCAGAGTCAGTAAGAGACTTTGGAAAAAGTAAGAGACTCTTAATAACTGAATTTATTTATTTATTTAGCATATGGCAAATACATGGACTTATAGCAGTTCAAATGTTAATGTCCAGTCCACCCAGCCATTCAAGGACAGGGTGGTCTATGCTGAAAAAAATAATATGATAACAATGATTGTGGCAACAAATGCTTCAATACTTATCAGAAATACTAGATGTTCTATTATCAGGTAAACCAACTTAAAGTACCCAGCTCTTTTGTCTGTTAAATATGAATCTGTAAGAAACATTGAATTAAGAGAGATAATGTATTATTTTGCAATGCAAAATAGAAGAACAAAAATTCAGATGGAAGTGGTCTATTTATAAGATATTTGCAATCACATTGGTTCATTAAGAGTTTTCTTAAAAAAAAAATCCAATAGATCAGATAATAATTTTTAAGAATTATGACCAATTAAACATTGACAGAATAATCAGTCAGGTTTGTAGGATTCTTCTTAAACTTACATGTTATGTTAAATACATAATGCTGCTACTATTGGCCATAGTGTATAAAGCTTAAGTCAGTATTAAATTAGAATCTTTTTTTCAAGAGTGATCAAATTTTATTTTAAAATGATTTTGAAGTATGTATCAACAGCATTTCCCCCAAATTGCAATGATAGTCAAAATGATACACATATGATATTATGCTACAAATACAGGTAAGCCCTCAATTATGGTAATTGGAAACAGAGTTTGGTAAGAAGGAGAGGGTACTGATTGGTTGCTAGATTCTACATGCTCCCATTGGTCTACTGAAAGGAATGCTCCTGATGCTAAAAGTAAGACTAAAACAATAAAATTGGACATAGTAACCCAATAAAGACCATAAATAGTTCATTCACTGGTATCATCCCAACCATCTATAACCCAAGACATTTGGGTATGTAACAAGTTCCCCAATAATATTGGGGGCAAGACTAAGGTCCACAATGAGGCTGTGCCATAATACAGGTGTAGCCACAGAGAAACAGTTCCTATGAATCTCAGTCCACATTACCTTATGGTAATGGGGAATTTTAAGCAGGCTATTTTGATATGCATGGATCAGACAAAACAATTTTGGCTACAGAAGACAGTTTTGCAGAAACCCCAAAACAATGCCATATAGGCTTTCTAGTCAAAACCAACATACTGAATTGTACCCATATATTTACTCAAACCAATGTAGCACTTGTATTTATTTATTTATTAAACAAATTTATATGGTCACCCAACTCACCTGCAATATAAGAGTTCCAATACTAAAAAAAAGTATAATGAAAGTGAAGCACCTTCTAATACTAAAACCCATTATTACTAAATGAAACAGAAGTGAGCAATTCAGGACAGATAAAAGGAGGTTCTTCTTGAGATAGCATTAAGCTGTAATGATTAACACCCCAACATGCAAAGATGGAAACCATATTGAATGCCTCTAAAAGACACCTCAGCAAGTTCATGGAGGCCCTCAATGACTGCTAGAAACTGTACATTATACATTCCCTCTGGGTTAAGAGGGACGGTTGCCTCAGAACATTAGTCACTGTGGAATATAAAGGGAACAGCACTCATATCCTATTGTTAGGCTTCCTATGATCACCTAGTTGGTCACTATGGGAGCAGGACATTAGATTAGACGGACCTGTGAGATTGTTTGATATAACTTAACATATAGTACAATAAGAAAATATGTGTTTGCCCAAACTTTCATCTTCTGATCGCCCGCAGATTGGAATTGAGAGATACTTAAAGATGCCTAAAGAGATAAAAGAAAAAAAGTTCTGCTTAATAAGATTCGGGGTTGTAAATATTTGCATGTTAGTATGATCATGGTCATCATTGGGCACACATTATCTAGCTTTTCTTCAGTTTCCACTGGTTCTGCAATGCTTGCAAGCATTGCCATCTTTTCACAGTAATTTCTTCTCAGTTCTCTTTTCCCAGGGTAACTCAAGTACTGTTTATCATTGAAACCCTTGTTATCGTGTCTTGCTTATCCAGAGGCAACCTCAACTCCCTGATACGCCTCCCTATCTCCAGATGCAAATGTGTGACGCTAATTATTTGTATTCTGTCTGGCAAGGTCAAACGGACAGCGTTTGATGAGATCCATATGGCTTTTGAATGAAACATGGATTCTAGGACTAGTCTTTAAAACCTTTTATATGGACAGAAAGAGCCACTTTTTCAAGTGTTGGAAGTATTGTCTGTGGATAATGTGAACTTCAAAACTTGAACTTCAAAAGTTAAATCCCTGAACTTTTCTGGGAAAGGGACTCATAAGAGATAGAGTGCTCTCGTAAGAGGAGTCGGTCACTTTGTTGTCTTTCTCACCAAGTCAAAATTGGGGGGGAGGAGGGGGAGTTGA
>JANHFL010001713.1:106187-116223 GCA_032468155.1 Oxyrhabdium leporinum | reverse complement strand
TTAAATTTTATATATTTATGTTTTTATACTTGCTGTGAACCGTCCCGAGTCTGCGGAATAGGGGCGGTATACAAATCGAATAATAAATAAAAATAAATAAATAGCTGTTTGTAGTTAGAGAAGAGGATGTATTTTATACTTTATTTCAATTTAATCAGAATTTGACTGTTGCGATCTTATTATTCTTAGCTGTTTTATAGGGGGAAAAATTACATAGCTATTTGATCTTCTGTTTGCTGCAGGACGTACGTTGGGTTCTGGAGCCTTTGGGCGTGTGGTGGAAGCAATTGCTCACAGCCTCAGCCACTCCCAGTCCACCATGAGAGTTGCTGTGAAAATGCTCAAGTGTGAGTTTGGACTGTTTCTTCTTCCTCCCAGAGCGCATGGAAATACAAACAATTATGCCGTCTTCCATGCCTGGCTTCCTCCTTTAGGCTGTCTAACAATATATTGTCATATCCATTGCTTATCTACCTTCCCATTCACATATCTTTGGTACTGATCTCATGGCATACATAACGGTGTCCATAATGTATAATGTTATCTATATGGTTCAGTATCCAACAATCTGTCCCGATCTTCCTTCATGTGTAAACCGAGCGTGGATTGCTTTAAAACCTTGAGTCGCCATGTGTGAATATGCGGCAATATAAATCTAAATAAATAAATAAAGTAGTATCTATATTTCATTACTGTATTCATCCACCCTACAGCTACAGCCCGAAGCAGTGAAAAGCAGGCTCTGATGTCAGAACTGAAGATCATGAGCCATCTTGGGCCTCACTTGAACATTGTGAATTTGCTTGGTGCTTGCACCAAAGGAGGTACTGTTTTCATTTTAATCTCTTCAACTTGGATGTCTGTCTCTACCCTTGCCATTTTCTTCCGCTTACTGGAATTACAGTCTTTTGATTTGGTGTGGTGTTTGGCAAATAAAGATGTTCATGTTTTCATTAGTTAATGAGCTATTGCTGTATAGCTATTTTCTGAAAAGGATATAACATGCCTTTTATCACCCGCCCGATTTCCATCCAATGCAAATAAGAATACTGCCATTTACTTCTTTCCAAACCACACCTATTTCAATTTCTTCATTAGAATCTAAGTTCGACTCCTGCTGATTTACACGGAGAAATCTAGTTAGAATTTTGTGCTAGTAGTTTGTCTTGCCTTTCCAGGAATTTTAAAAAAAAAACATCTCAGTTTAATATACAGACCCGGATTTCCCAGGTGGTTTTCCATCCAATTACTGATTACAGTTA
Source organism: Oxyrhabdium leporinum (assembly GCA_032468155.1). Classification (NCBI taxonomy): domain Eukaryota; kingdom Metazoa; phylum Chordata; class Lepidosauria; order Squamata; family Cyclocoridae; genus Oxyrhabdium; species Oxyrhabdium leporinum. The sequence continues at coordinate 114,961 of JANHFL010001713.1, read as the reverse complement.
ACTGTGTTTAGCTTTTCAAGATCAGCCAAGGCCAGTTGTGTGCTACCACTTAGTGTGTGCCATTTGAATGAAACCACCTTTGATGTATAATGAAAGCCCTGTTAGTTTTATTGAATCCATGATACATACAACTTCCATTTTCTATTTTTAGCCTTTTAATACTATAGAGACTATCCCGATCACAAAATAAATTCAAATGTTAATGGAGATTGGATCTGAAAGTCCTCTTTTCTAAATCCATTGCATCAAAATTGTTGTCTTTCAATTATGCTTTTAAGATTACGTAAACAGCCAGGTTTGTAAATAACATGGCCATCATCTGATATAGCTACACTGGAGTATATTTATTTCTATTAAATAAATCTGTTCCTGCCACCTGCTGAAACGTTTAAAATCACACTACAGTTTTTAAAAATTATAACTTGCATGTCCTGCCTACTGTCCTGGTTGTGACCAGGTTCCAGTGCTAGAGGAGGTATGCTATGCCATGTCATTTGTGCAATATTTGCAACTCTTAAAGAAAAAAGGAACATTACTTAATCCAAATAATGAAAACAGTGAGAGGGTCAGTGCAGGAAACAGAGTACAACGAGCTGGTTCACATGTTCATCCAGTTAAAGGTTCTTGCTTTGTGGTGGAATAGACAGCAGATGGCAGATGTGCGATATAAATGCTCCAAGAGACCGCAACACAAATCTCTGTGAGCAATCAATATGTGCTTGATCATTTGTTTACAATCACTATTTTATTGTAATCAGATTGCAATTGCAATCAATATTGACTTTAATCACATAAATCAATAGATATATGGATATTGTGGATTCAGATATATAGATATATACACACAAACGTATGTTGGATCTATTTATATGCAATACTCTTTGTGTCTCTTCATTGAGAAAAAGAGGTTTGTGTCTTCTGTTCCACTACTTAGAGAAGAATATCAACCAATAAGCCTATAAACTGATCCATCTGCTGTTAGGAGAGGGTAATTTGGCCATCAGATATCCTCAAAGTATCAATCCATTGTATTATTCTGCTACTTGGCAATAATAATGATGCTCCACATGATATTTGATACAGCATTATTGGTTTTTAATAAAGAAAATTGGACATACGTCTTGGAAATAGGAGAGTATGTTTTACAAGCTTCTACAAAAGCATGCACATTTTAACCAAAAAAAAGGACTAATCTCTTTCTCAGATACAGACATACAGAAAAAGAGTTGGAAGTCTACTTCCTACATCTAGGTAATACTAATTTACCTGGACTATATTCACTACACATGTGAGATTCTCCCAGAATACATGCTTTGCTAAGTAAAATGTTCCATCACACAAAAATCTAGTATTCAAAGAAGAACTATTCTAGATGAGCTTTCTTTTGGAAATGGTAGTCTTGAAGTTTAGTGACGCGCTCAGTTACATCAACACCCCAAATGAATGCTTGTAAAGACTTGCAACTTCAGCAAGTCCATCGTTAGTTTATGAACAAAAGGTATTCTCTGACTTCCTGAAAATGGCCTTCTGTACAGGTCCCATCTACATCGTAACCGAATATTGTCGCAACGGAGACCTGGTGGACTATCTACACAGGAACAAGCACACTTTCCTGCAGTGCTACAGTGAGAAGGCCAAGCAAGAAGCAGAATTGTATGGGAATGGCATGCGTGTGGACCGGCTGCAGAGGTGCCTGCAAATCTGATTACAGTATCTATTTATATAGTCATACTCAACTTATATCAGTAGTGAGGCTGAGTTTAGAAACACAAATGTATTGAAAAACCCACCGATACAGAAACGTACTCAAAAATTCACTGGGAAACCCAGAATAGATTTATTCTTTGATGTACCACAACATTGAGGATTATGAGTTTTGTGTTCTTTCCAAAACCCACTTCTTCTAGTTATAATTTTCCCGGTACCCTGAAAAAGATTTTCAGGGATTACTTCTCCTTTATAAACAATACAATTAAAGTTAATTCAACTCAGATTGGACTTATTCACTTTATGATATTTAAAAAAAAAATATTACATCAGATTTCTCTCATATTGGATACCAAAAGGAACTGGGTGATATCCTGGCAGTTTTGCTGCATGGTCCTACCAAAGTTTTAGTAACGTCCTGGAACCTAAGGGAGTTTAAGGCCTTGGACAGGTTTCAGGCCTCTGCAGCTGTCTGCAGTTCTCTTGACCCATGGTTCATGAAGGAGCTGTTGGTTCTGAAAAGGTTAACATCTAAGGTTGGTTCTGAAAAGGTTAACATCTAAGAGTGCTGCTGGAGGAAAACTAAGGATGACTCCCACCAGATACGACTTAGAGCTGCTATTAAGGTCTATCTCATACAAGTTAGACTGGTGAAACAACATTACTTCTCCACCCTTATTGCATCCCCAGTGTGTCACCTGTTAGCCCTGTACTGGCTCACTCAGTCCCTCCTGGGACAGAGGTGCTCAGATGATCATCTTCAGGGCTGTACAGTGGAATATGTTCAATACCTGATGGACAAAGTGGCTCGGATTCATTTCAGGTTGGATCTCATGCATAGAGCCAGTCTATATGACATGCTGGGAAGGGGTTACCTGGTTACCTGGGAATAGTTAGACCCACCAGCCTGAGCAACTTTTGTCCAGTTTCCAACCTCCCCTTTTTGGTGAAGGTTGTGGAAAAGATGATGGCCTAGCACCTTCTGAGGGACTTGGATGAAACAGATTATCTAGATCCTTTTCCGTCAGGATTCAGGCCCAGTTATGGGAGGGAAATAGCACTTGTGAATGATCTTTGGCAAGAGCAGGATGAGGGTAGTATAACCATCCTTGCTCTCTTTGACCTCTCAGTGACTTTCGGTACTATCAACCATGGTATCCTTTTGTGTCAGCTATGGGGGCTGATACTGGGTGGCACAGTATTGCACTAGTCTGGGTCCTTTCTCCAAGGCAAGGTATTAATCGGAGGCTAGAGTTCCAGCCCTCGGCAGCTGTCTTTTGGCATGTCACAGGGCTCGGGGCTCTCTCCACTTAACATCGGCATGAAACCGCTGGGTAAGATCATCTGTCACCATGGGTTGATGTATCTGCAGTATGCTGATCTTTTCTATCTTTTAATATTGTAAGCTGCTCAGAGTTACCATGCAGTAAGATGGGTGCCTAATAAATTTTACAATAAAATCAATATAATGGAGTGGTAGTTGTCTCATTTCAGATGAGTGTTATTTCATGTGAAAATTACTTCTAAGTCGCAATCCACTTATACAGAAATTGTCTTCACAATGAATGAGCAGACTTCCAGTTATATTGACATGCAGCTTATAAAAAATATATCAATGAACTGCCAAGTCCACTTTTATTATGCCCAGGATAGTGCAAGGAATATTTTGCATATGAATTGTTCTTATGCAGTGCAGGAAAGCAAGTATATATATTTGTCTATATGTATTCTATATATATGTACATAAAAAATGAAAAGCACAAACATACATAAATGAAAACCTGAACTTTTTTGTAATGAAATTTAAATTTAAAAGCATCTGTTGAAAGCAATTTAAAAAAAAAGCACACTCATTCCAATCAATGTTCCAGAGTGAGATGTGTTGCATGCACCAAATGAAAAGAGAGATTTCAAAGTTTTATATATACGAAATCTTGTCTTGGGAAAGGATATTCAGAGATTCTTCTAGTTATGGTACTTTCCATGCAACTATACATGGTGTTCTAAAAGTCATGCCCCATAGACTATTTATTATTTAAATTACATTAAATGTTTGGATTGGTCCTGAAAATCCTCTGACTTAGATCACAATTGAACTTGAAATTATGGTCATAAGTTTTGCATTAAGTGGATGATCATGCACTATTTTGCGACCATTAAGTGGAAAGTCATTAAGTGAATCTATTGTCCACAAAGGTCGATTTTGTTACCAGAAACTGAAAGTAAACATTGGTTTTCAAGAAAAAAAAGCATCATAAATTGTGGTACTATGATCACAGAACGCTGCAAACAGCCATAAATATGAGCCTGTGGCTCAGCAACCAAAATGTAATCATGTGACCATGAGAGGTGGCATGGCTGTCAGAACTTTGAATCCAGGTCATTAAATAGTCCTGGGGAAATCTGTTAGAACTTTGATCACTCAGTGACCAGTCATAAATCGAGGATTATCTGTACATTTAACACCCCCCCCAACTCATTTGAAGCATGCTTTTTGAATATTCCTAAGTACCATAAGGTTTTCTCTGAAAAAAAAATCAATAAAACATTGTAATAGGCCCATGGTACATGCTGTATACAGATAATAGCCTTCAATTACTGATAGGAAAGATGCTTCATAACTCAAATATTTGACCACATGCACATACTGCATATCTCACATGCAGTAATCTTTGATTCAGTCTTGTTGGTAAATAACGTGTATAAATCACAGCAGTTAATTTACCTTTCACTTGAAATATTTCTCTTAGCATCCATGAGGCAATCATATTTTGCTTTCTTTTCCTGCATGAAATAATTTCTGTTGCACTTTCCCTTTTCTTTGCCTATGGGCAGAGTTTTTACTATTGTAAACAAATAACGGGGAAAGAAAATACTGCTAAGTTTTGATTCTTGCCTTCCTGATTTTATACGAGAGGTGGCTTATTATCAGGAAACTGTTCTAAGGGGCACACAGTTTAAAAACCTTATCCCTCTTTTCAGCCATACATCCGTATCCGTAGAAAGTGATGGGGGCTACATGGACATGAGTAAGGATGAATCACTGGATTATGTGCCCATGTCTGACATGAAAGGTGAAATCAAGTACGTAGACATTGATTCTTCCAATTATGGTGCAACCTATGAGCTGGACAGCTATTCGCCTTCAGGTAAGAGATGAAAAACAGTTTGCATAATTACAAAAAAAAACACGTTTTGTTCATTCTTTTGTTTCATCTAGTTGAGAAGTAGTTCTCAATTTATGACCATTCATTCAGCAGCCATTCAAAATTACAATAGTGTAGAACAAAAGAATTTACAAGCCGGTGGCCAAAGTTACAGCAATTGCAGTGCTCTCATGGCCATGGGATTGCAATCTGGGTGATGGGAACCCAGTACGTACAACCATTGCAATGCAATGTGTTCCCTTATGGCTTCCCCAGAAAGTCAATGGGGAAGCTGGCAGGGAAGATCGCAAACTGCTGCTGCCTACCTCTGGTTTCTGGGGGCTGGCTGTAAAAGGCCCCTCCAGATTTTCAGCCATCTAAGATTTGTAATCCCAGAGCAGACAGGCAAGTCTCTCTGCTCTAGGTCTGAAAATCCTGCTGACAATCTTGCTAATGGCTGGAGGAAAAAACAGCAAAGGTAAGTACAGTTCTTTGCTTGTGCTGGTTGGATGGTGTGGCTTCCACTGAAGGCTGTGGCTTTATGCCATTTTACAGCACTCTCTCCCTTCCTGAGGCACCCTGCAATCTTTACCTGGGATTCCATCCACTTAACCCATGAGATTGCCTAAGATTGCCAGGATTGCAGTCGTTGAGCAAAGCAGTCATGTGATATCTTGCTTAGTGACTGTGTTCTGACATCATTACACGTTAGTCTGTGTGCAGCTCAACAAGCAGCTAAACCCACCTATCCTCCAATAAAACAGACTGTGTGCGTAGATCTGGATGCTTTATTGAAAGAACAGGATATGGTGAAACTGGGCAAAATAGGAATACATACAATGAGAACGAAATACAAGATTGGCGGTATTGAGTTACTACTGAACACAAAAATTAATAAGTACAAGTAATCGAAATCACACCAGCAATGCTCCGTGTGTGGGATGTGGGTTTGTCCTTGGATAGACATGTGCCACAGATTAAGCTGGCTTCTTCATTGTGCTTCTGTCTCCTCCAAATGCTAAAGGCAAAATGGAGTCCAGTGTTGTGGCCTGTCAGCTGCTGGCTCTTCCAGCAGCCAAATCAGATGAAGAGGCGGAGTGGGAGTCAAGGCAATGGGATAGCTCCAAGGGGGAAGAGGGAATGGACCTGTCAGAGATAGAAACAGAGCTGGAGCCTGGGCTATCCATTAGCCCCCAAATGGAGAGTCAACAGCCCCCAGGTCTGGAGGTGGCTGATGTGGTGGCTGATGAAGAAGAGGAGGAACAGCTGGGTCCTGTGCCTGACGCGTGGATGTACAGAAGGCAGAGGAGAGGAGAACAGTGGGATTCTATGGGCCAGTCCTTGGGATGGAAGAGCCACCGCTATAGCTAGGCCCCACCCTAGCTCTGGGGATAAAAGGCAGGGGGCAGAGACAAATATGTGTGGCAGACACTGTTTGTCTCCCTGTTGGTCAGCCACTGATATTCTGAATTTCTGAATCCTGTTGGGAACCTTATCGGAATTCATTCTTGGAATCTGTGGCACTAAGAGTTGGACACACCTTCTGAGCGCCTCTGTGTGTCTCTCTCTGTGCTGCTGGATAAGAGCGAGCATACCTTCCAGGACTTCCTTTATGAGTGTGGGTAGAGGGAGAGACTCCTGGTGTGTTGGGACCATTTCAGGGGGAAAGGGAATTAATTTCAGTTTCCACAGGCACTTAGAGACTTGGGAGCCGGATCAGAACAATCATCTTCAGGGCTGTACAGTGGAATATGTTAAATACCTAATAGACAAAGTTCCTCAGATTCATTCCAGGTTGGATTTCATGCATGGAGCCAATCCATATGACATGCTGGGAAGGAGTCTTGCCTGGTTACCTGGGAATGTATTCTGGGAGAATGTATATACCACGTAAATTAAATCAAATAGATGTTAAATATACAAATATTTGTTGGAGGTGCGAGAAAGAGGTTGGAACATATAAACATATGTGGTGGGATTACGATAGTGCACAAAAAATATGGGACATGGTGTTTAGGGAAATTAGAGCACTTTTGAATGTAAATTTAGCTATGTCACCGAGGATTGCATTACTGTTGCTGGTGGAAAAACAGGATATAAATGAAACAAAAAAGGAATTGATTGTAAATTTGATAATGGCAGCTAGATTAGTGATGACTAAATATTGGGGACAAAATTGGGATATTCAAAGAAGTCAGTGGTATAATGAAATTTGGAGTATGGCAACAAATGATAAATTAACAAATTAAATTTTAAAAAGGGATGATTAAAGTAAACAATTGTAATGAAATTTTATAAAAAACATGTTGGTGGAAGGCAAAGGGAATAAACCTCAAGAATATATGTTCTTTTGGAGGGGATAAGGGCACAATTGGAATATATTGTATATCTTTTAGTTGTTATAGAAGAAGAAATATAAGGAAAAAAATGGTCTCGGGGGGCACTGTAATACTTGTATTTTTTTCCTTTTTTTGTATTTAGATTTATATGTATAATGTTTGTAATATTTGTATTCAAAGTAAAAAATATATTAAAAAAATAATGACCTTCTAAACAAGGGGTGTCAAACTTGATTTCATTGAGGTCTGCATCAGAGTTGTGTTTGACCTTGGGGGGCTGGGGTGGGCATGGCCAGGGTAGGTGTGGCCAGCTCGACGTCACTCACAGAGGCTCCATTTTCAGCCGCGACGGCCTCCTGCAGCCCTCTGCCAGTGAAAACGGAGCTTGGGGAGGCTGCGTGTGGCCTACCCGGGCTCTGTTTTCAGCCGCTATGGCCTCCCCAGGCTCTGTTTTCGCTGGCAGAGGCACCGTGGGCTGGTCCTTCGCTGTTTCCAGGGTGATTCTGCGGGCCAGATCTAAGCACCCCCGCGGGCCGAATTTGGCCCGCCGGCCTTGAATTTGACACCCCTGTCTTAGTTGCTCTTTGCACTTTTTCCAAAGTCTCAATATCTTTTTTCTAATGTGATCAAAACTTGATGCAGTATTCCAGGTGTGGTCTTACTAAGGTTTCATATTTATTTTGTTCCTTCACCATATTTTTTCAACTTGTATGACTGCCCATCTCAACACTTCAAAAAAAAAGGGGGGGGGGAGAAACAGATCCAGGAAACTACAGACCAATCAGCCTGACATCAATACCTGGGAAGATCCTGCAAAAGATAAGCAGAACTGCAAACACCTAGAAGCAAGCAAATTTATAACCAGAAGCCAACATGGGTTTCTCAAAAGTAGATCATGCCAAACAAATGTTATTTCATTTTTTGACAAAGGGGCTATAAATTAGTGGACCAGCAAAATGTAGTGGACATAGTATACTTGGATTTCAGTAAGGCATTTGACAAAGTAGATCACAACCTACTCCTTGGTAAACTATAAAAATGTGGAATAGACAGCATTATTACCAGATGGATTTGTAACTGGCTGACAAATCACACTCAACAAGTAGTCCTTAATGCAGGGGTCTGCAACCTTAAACACTCAAAGAGCCATTTGGACCCATTTCCCATAGAAAATAAAACACCAGGAGCCAGAAATCCTGGGTGGGCGTGGGCAACTCGACGTCACTCACTCCCACTCAGTCACATGACACACACCCCTCAGCCACGCCTACCCAGCCGGTCATTAGGGCAGAGAACCGGTTGTTAAAAAACACTGGGAGCCACAAAACCCTTTTGACATCTAAAATGTTGTCAAATGATGCCGCCCCCCCCCTCTGTATCTATCTCCCTCCAGAGGCGGGCTGCTCTTGCTTTAGCAAGAGGTTTGCTGGCCACACCTGCGCATTCGCACGTGTGCTCGCAACACTCGCACCACTTTGCAGCTCGTGCAAAGCTACAGGGAGGCAGCTGATGATGAAAACAGCTCCGGTGAGTACAGCAGGGGCAGCGCGGAGCTCACATGAGCAGCGTGGGCGGCGGAAAG
>JANHFL010001713.1:66976-92624 GCA_032468155.1 Oxyrhabdium leporinum | reverse complement strand
GGGGCAATATGCTGACTCTGTAAACTGCTTAGAGAGGGCTGTAAAGCACTGTGAAGCAGTATATAAGTCTAAGTGCTGTTTCTATCTTCCAAGGAAATGAAAATTGGACTTTGTACAAGTAGGTCAGGAAGAGAACTGATGCTTTTGAATTTTGGTGTTGGAGAAGATTCCTGAGAACATCCATGGATGACAAGAAAAGAAACAGAATGGGTCAGTGAACAAATCAACTTAGAATTATCACTTAAGATACAAATGACCGGGCCCAAATGATACTACTTTGGATGCTTTATGGAAAAGGCTATAATGCTGGGGTAGGTGGAGGTAGAAAGAAGAGGATAACCAGAGTCAGTTACAGTGGTGTAGGGTGCACCATTGAAGATTTGAAAACCAGTTTAGGGACAATTTAATGTCACCTTGATATTTGTCCCATGGGTTAGTCCGTTCTAGCCTCTGGGATCACAACGTTTCTTCAACGTCTGCAGTGAAGACTAAATGATAACATTTCTTGGGCTTTTAGAATTTATCTTATAAAATTGAAACCTGTCTTTCAATTCCTGAAAGTACCTCTAAAAATAAAGCCAGGCATCCTCCCGTACAGTGTAATGCAATATATCAATTTAAAACATTAAATGAATGGTTCAAGAGGGTATAATACAACTGAGCTAACCTAAAATATATATTTCTCCCTTTCTAAAAAAAAATAAAGATAGGAGACGTCAGCTGAATCTTTTTTTGGGAGGAAATATCACAAGTTGAGTACTGTTACCAAGAAAAAGCACCAGCACTGGAGATCACTATTTTGGCATGGCAAAAGCAGAGGTTCAATAACAATCTCCTCTTCTTGTTTGGTGCTGACTGGATGACAAACCCATCTTAGAAAAGGACAGTGTGGCCCACTGATTAGAGGTCACTCAATGCCATTTACTACACCTTTGTACATAATTCCCTGGTTGGTATCTTAACGGTCATAGGGATTTATATTACTAAAAACCTTCAAAAGAAATATAATTTCCTTTCAAAAGTTATTCTTGACTTGCTGTGGAACTGTTTCACCCGTCCCCTTACTTACCAGTAAAATCTTCTTTCCCAGATGAGGTTTATTCATTCCTGCCTTCCTTTATAGAATGAGTCCCTTACATTTTTATTGTTAGAAGCAATCAGAAGTGAGAATAATTTTGAAGACCCAGAGTGTTTTTTCATCTTTTCCCATCTCTTATGCAAATAGATTTGTGAACTGACCTGATTTATTTTATACATATTTGAAGGACTTCATTATTGTATATGTATTTGAGTCTCTTCGTGTTAAATATGTTGTGTTTGTGTTTATTTGTCTCATACACACACACACACACACACACACACATACATACACATATATATACACACACACACACACATATATACATATACATATATGTTTATACAAGTAATACAAGCTAGACAGACAGACAGAGACTATTGTTATTTGTCATACATGTTGTCTATATTGTTATTTTATTACATCAAAGCTTCCTGGAAGGATTTCAAAACCCTCATTGTATCCTTTAACGTCTTTTAATTTAATCCTCTTAAAAACAACAGCACCTCCCTTGTGGAACGTAAATCTGACTATACTGGATTTTCTAGCCAATCCTCTGCTCACATATTTTTACTGAATTTGACTTATCTTCCACTGTTTTTTGAAACAACAGCAAATCAGCAGTTGCTTTTTACACCAATTCCTCTGTGCTGAGTCAGATGAAATCACAAGACATCATCTCATGTAGCTGTGGTGACTTCCTGCTCCACGTGACAACTAAGGAAGCCCTGTGTCTTCTACTGCAGAAGTCAGTCTTCTGTTTGATGGAGTTCAGTCCAGATCTGTTTTAAAGATAAAAGAATCGTAAAAAGGGAGAGCAAGGGTTACCAACAGTTAGCTCCTTGAGAGCATGCTGAGTGTCAGTCATACAGATCAACTCTTCATTTGAGATAAGTCTTTGCACAGCACCGCTGAATCACGAATCAGACAATCACATTACACGCTTTGTACCTCTGAGGATAGTTTAGGGTTGAGTGCAATGGAAGCCTAGACAATATGGGCTAATTGAGTCAACTATGGTTTGTTTAACCATGTTAGGAGTGTCACGCAAACATGATGTTAATGTTATACCTTTTTTTTTTTTACATAAAAGTAAAGATTTCCAATTTTTGCATCTGTAGCCAGTGGTTAAGGCATCAAATTAAAAACTGGGACATCATGAATTTTAGTCCTGCCTTAGTCACAAATGATGCTGGGTGACCCTGGGCCAGTCTCTCTCTCTCTCTCTCTCTCTCTCTCTCTCTCTCTCTCTCTCTCTCTCTCTCTCTCTCTCTCTCTCAACCCTAGGAAGGAGACAGTGGCAAATCACAGCTGAAAACGTTGCCTAGAAAATTTCAGGGACTTGTCCAGGTAGTTACAAAGATTAAAGGCTGACTTGAAGGCACGCCCTCCCCCCAAAAGCTATAAATCATCATAAAGAAACTGATGACCTGTTTTTGGATTACTGGTATACGTTTCTTCTTTTTGAGTGATCTGCTTCAGATTGGAATTCTAATCAGGGAATAACTTCCAACAAATACGCCAATTTGCAATCTAGATTGTACCTGTGACCTACATAAACAAAGAGTGGGACTTCAATTATGTAGCTGTAGTCAGTGCCTTGACTTTTCTGATCTCTCTTGTGGAGACATCCGAAGAGCATTCTCTCTCATACATGCTCATGTTTGCTTTCTTCTTTCCTATCTCCTTCCATGATTTTTGGAATACAAAAGTATCCCAGACACAAGAAGAGGTTCTGGGAAAAACAATCCGGGAATAAAAATCACATTTCCTAGGAGTGATTGGCACATAGAATATTGCTGTAGGGTTGTACAAAGTGATTGGGAGATAATTAGGGAAGGAGACAACAAATCTTACTGTTGTTAATATTGTACTTTCAGCCAATTGAAGGATCTTAACAGAATAACAGAGTTGGAAGGGACCTTGGAGGTCGTCTAGTCCAATCCCCTGCTCAGGCAGGAAAACTTATACAATTTCAGACAAATGGTTATCCAATCTCTTCTTAAAAACTTCCAGTGTTGGAGCATTCACAACTTCTGGAGGCAAATCGTTCCATTGATTAATTGTTCTGTCAGGAAATTTCTTGTTCTAGGTTGCTTCTCTCCTTAATTAGTTTCCATCCATTGCTTCTTGTCCTGCCCTCAGTGCTTTGGAGAATAGCTTGACTCCCTCTTCTTTGTGGCAACCCCTTTTATATCATATAATATTATATAATATTAATATTAAAGTTAGAAGATAAATTAGCTGCTTGCATTTTCTTCAAATGGGAGATATTGCTTGGTACTGTGCTGTGGGAACAGCTGCAGAAAACTAATTTGCCATTCAGTTGCTGTCTGCCATAAATAGGTAGCAAGTTGTACAACTAGTCTGTTTTAGACATCTTGGTGAAAGGAATTCAAAACTGATGTTTTTCTATCATAATTTGAAATGGAGTATTTGAAATGGAGTAAGAAAGGAGCTAAAACTTTAATAGATCAGTGGGGGGAAAAGATGTCTCCATCAATATGGAAGAATTGCCAGCTAGGCTTGTGGGAGGAATCAAGCAAGGGCCTAGCTTGTAGTCATTGAGCATGATGTCCCCCCAAATCCATGAAGGCTTATCAGGTCATTCCGAGGGGAAGGCAAGCAGTCTGGTGAGATTCTTGTAACATAGGTGATAAACAATAAAGTTACAGTCTGAGGCTATTCATGAGTGGTTCTGATTGCTTGTGCCTCACAGTCATCTCGTTGCTCCCAGAACAGCTTTTCTGGAATTTTGGGGCATATTGCTGAACAGCACGGGATCAGTCATAGGGAACTGTTAAAAGAATGAGTGAATATTCTCTCTTAAGAAACATTTATTTGAATCCTTAGCTTCCCAATCTCAAAATACAATAAGATTTAATAGTAAAATAATTCTAATTTTATAAATCTCTTTTTCAGTCTGTCAGCTCTCCACTCCAGGCTCTTCAGCAGAGAACATGGCTCATTCACTGGTCCCTCTTTGTTTTCTTCAACCATATTAAAGGCAGAGATAACATCATCGATCTCTTCCTCTATCAGCCTCAGTGAGTTGTGTTGAACTTACAGATAACATGTATATAGAAAGTTATTCCACACCTGAGCATATTAAAGATTTAATCAGAATATTTAAAAGTTACTGTATCTTTCTCAGTTTGTTTAGATCATGAAGGAAAAAAGTATTTGGCTAAATTGTTTTCAATATATTTAATTCTCAAATCTGAAGCTCAATTCAAAGTGTTATAGAGTAACTAGTGTTTGTCCGAAAGTTGACATCCCAATTCATCTGGAGAACATCAGGCTAAGGGGAATGTGCACTTACAACATTTGATTTGATTACGGTATATGCTTGCAGTAAAATGTGCTATAAGATAAGATGTGCATATTTTCAAAATAAGTTACATGTACTTATATGAACACAGCCCCTTTCTGCTATTCGTTTTTAAATTGTATTTTAAATTTTATATATTTATGTTTTTATACTTGCTGTGAACCGCCCCGAGTCTGCAGAATAGGGGCGGTATATAAATTGAATATATATATATATATATATATATAAACCATGACTTCCATGGGCTTGATCCAGGTTATCCAGGGCCTGACAGAGTGGTCACCACTGGATTTGGTGTTCTTGTTGGAGCAGTGCCTATGTGACCTGGAATTGGTGGATCTGTCTTTCATACTCCTGTCATGGTCAAATCACAGTCTGGTGGCAATGAGTTTCTTGAGAGCTGTACCCCACTGCAGGGAGGCAGGACCTAGTAGATTAGTCCACTCTTGGCAACTAATGGAGCCAGACGAGTTGCAATTATAAACTAAGGTTTATAATTGCAGATCTGCTGCACAGTCCTGTCAACCTCTTAGTCACTGTTTAGAAAAAGAAGGCGACTGAGGGTCTGGATAGGGTTGTGCTCATGTCACCTCTAATCCATAGACCTCTTTTGTGATATATGGAAGGAATTGAATAAAAAAGACAAAGAAACTTCTAGAGCACAGCTGGTGCAAGACAAGGGATGAACTCGATCAAACATGGGTAAAAGCTGCTATTAAGGCCTACTTGTGGTGATTTGGGTGGTGAAGTAAAAGTAATTCTCCACACTGAGTCTGCAGATAATCAACCAGCAATCCTTTTTAAGGTGAGCTGCCTCCTCCTGAGGAGGGAGGAGACATAGGTCACCTAAAGGAGCATGTTGAGAAATTTGCTGATTTTCTGGAAGACAGAATCATTCAGCTTCATTCCCACTTATATGCCAGCATTGTTGCTGATCCAGTTGAGGCACCTGGGGCCAAGTCCTCACCCTGTTATTTGGGAATGATTTAACTGTTCTTCCTGACAAAATGAACATTAGGGAATATTAGCACCAGCACTTGTCTTAAATCCCATGCCCTTTCTGGCTTGTGAAAGCTTCCTGGGAGGCAACATGCACTGGGTTCTGATGGTGATTAAGGCTTCCCTGGAAGAGGGGTTAGTGCCCTAGCATTTTAAGAAGCTGTGGTCCAACCTCTTCCTAAGAAGCCATTGCTACATTCCACCCTGTTGGATAATTTTCAATCTGTCTCCAATCTTCCCTTTTTGGGGAAGGTTGTTGAGAAGGTAGTTGTGTGGCAGGTCTAGGTAATCCATTTCATCCAGAAACCAGTAGAGCTTTAGCAGTAAGGATTTAGGCCTGGATATAGGATGGAAACTGCACAGTCACACTTTTTAATGATCTCTGGCAGGACCGGGATGAAGGTAGTGCATCCATTCTTACTTTACTTGACCTCTCGGCAGCCTTCAATGCCATCAACCATGATAACCTTTTGGAGTGGCTTCAGGGGTTGGGAGTGTGGGGGGGCTCCGTGTTGTCCTGGTCTACTTCCTTCCTCTGAGTGGTAATGGCCACTCTCAATTGGTGTTGCTAGGAAGCGAGAAGTACAGCCCATGTCCGCTGCTTTGTAGGTTTCTGCAGGGCTTGGAATTCTCTCCACGTCTTCTGTTTAACATCTATATGAAGCCCTCTTGGTGAACTCATCTGTGAACTGAGGTATCATCAATATGCTGATGATGCTCAGCTGTATGTCTTGACCCATGATGAGTTAAGCAATGCCATGACCTCCCTCTCACAATGCTTAGAGCCTGATAAGGGCTAGATGGGGAGCAACTGGCTGAAACTGAACCCTGGCATGACTAAGTGACTCTGAATTTAGGGTTCTTTGGTCCAGGGAGAATTATCATGTTTGGTCTTGGATAGAGTGGCATTGCCCCAAACAAACCCACTGCATAATCTGGAGTTTCTCCTGGATTCCCAACTCCTGCTGGAGGAACAGGTGGCAGTCATGGTCAGGAGGGCCTTTGCACAACTGCAGGTTGTGCACCAGTTACATCCCTTCCTGGGCCAACAATCCCTACTCATGGTCACACTCTAATTACCTCCAGTCTTTGATTATTGCAGCACACTCTAACATGAGGTTATCCTTGGAAAGCATCTGGAAGCTCTAGTTGCTTCAAAATGTAGCAACCCACATGATTATGTGCAGACCCAGGTGTGCACGTGTCACCTCTCCTGCAGGAGCTACATTGGCTGCCAATTTGATTCCAGGTGCAATTCAAGGTGCCGATTTCACCTTTAAAGTCCTTCATCTTGGGACCATCTGAGTTATCTGAAGGATCATCTCTTGCCGGTTACATCCACCCAATCCACTAGAGCAGGGAGGTAAGGAATGTTGCGGGTCGCATCCCCTAAGGAGGTACATCAGGCAGGGCCAAAAAGAAGGGTCTTCTCCATGGTGACTCTCTCCCATTGGAATATCATTCCTGAAGAAATTAAGACTACCCCCCATTTTGACAATCTAAGGCCCTGAAGACTTGGTTCTGCAACAATAGGCCTGGGGAACCCAGAGTGGGATGGAGCTATCAAGTGGCTCATTTGTGTGTTGTTGCCAAGGGGTTGGGGTATTTTGTATACTGGGTTTTTACCATTTGTGGGTGAGTGGGGGCCCATATAAACCATCTACATAAATACATTTTGCTTCATGAGACGTTTAAGTAAAATCAAGAGGCATAATTTCTGTTGAACAGTCAAGTTCTACTACCTTCTTTCTGTGCAAGGCTTCATTTATTGTCATTTATGTCTATTTCCAGAAAAATAACTCATTTTGTGCAAAGATTTGGAGAAGGGGATAGGTTATTCTGCATAGCATCATAGAGAAAATTTGCTGGACTCCCACTGGGTTAAGAATTTAAACATCAACACAGGACAAAAATAGTATGGAGTACTTTGTGCAATGACCTTTGTCATCCCTGGATTGTGGCCTTCATAGTCCTAGACCTCTCAGCAACTTTTGATTTCCTGCTGACTGCCTGGAAGAATTGAGCTTGGAGACAATGTACGATGGTGCCTCTACTGTTTAAGTGGGCAGTTCCATTCCAGGAGTTGGGGTGGGAACAGGGGAAGAGTGGTAACATATGCGGCTTTCCCAATGTCCTTTTCCATGTGCTATTTAACATCTACATAATGCTGCTGGGGGGTGAAATATGCTGATGATATCCAGAATGTTTCACCTTTCTATTTAAATAGGAAATGCTATGTTTTATTGCCTGGAGGTCATAAAGGCTTGGATGAGTCAAAATAAGTTCCAATTAAAATCTCTGCAGGAACAGTTTGCGTTAGCTGATGACAGATCAGCTTGGATCAAGCTCTGGGTTTGGCTTTGGTTCTGGATGGAACATTTGCCCTAAAGAAGCAGATCTGCACTTTAATGCCTTCTTAGATTTGGAATCTTCTTCTAGAACCTGGTAGTCATAAGTCAAGGAATCTTTCCCCATCTCTGGCTGGTACACCAATTATGGACCTTTTTGGATTGAAATGAATCAGAAGAAAAGTCTATCATTAATTCACTAGGTCTGCCCAGGCAATAATCCAGCAGATTGACTTGCTAAATATACTGTAAATATAAACTGCATTTTGGCATTAATATTGGATCTCAGAAAACCTCCAAGACACACACTCAATTGTACAGTCACTCCCTCCATTCTACCATGAATAAAAAGGGGGAAATGGAATTCTGAGTGTCACAGTTGTTTGAATGTAGGTTCCATTTATTGGAATCCTTAATGTAAAAAGAGGCACATTCTCTCAAGGCATGTTTATCTATTCCTTGCTGAATAAGGAAGGAAGAGGAAGATGAATTGTTCTGGTATAGATTTGTGAAAAAACAATCAGGCTTGACCCAGCTCCTACCTCTTTATTCTTTTTAGCTTGAATATTTGAATAGATTTCATACTTCCGAGATCATTTCATACAGAGAACATCAGTTCATGTCAAATCCCATTTGTCAAAATTGTGTGCCTAATCTATTATTGGGGCTCAAAGACCAAAAGTCATGTTAAAATGTATGACCCAGGCAGAGTTAAACAATGCTTCCCAGTCTTTTCCATCAGACAGGCCACAGCATCATTAAAAAATTTTGGAGGCTCACCACAGATTCCACAACTAGTATCACAATGACTATGGGTGGTATAATAGATATGAGTTTTGTAGGTAATGTCAGCAAGGAGCCAAAAACAAATCAAGGTAGATTTTTTTCTAAATAAAATCTTGGGAGGTCACAAAATTTTATAACTTTTTTGTAAGAATTCCTTATAAAATTTGAGGAAGTACACTGTCGTTGCAGAAATGGAAATGTTATGTATAACAAAGGAAAATGTATAATAAAAAATAATTTAAAAAAAATCTTCCTGACAGTGCGATTGTGGTAAGGAAGAATAGCTGTGGAGCACTCTAAAGCTATTGTATAATAAACAGCCATTCTTTCCTGAATCATCTGTTGATGAACCATAGCACCTTTTGGTTAAATATCTGACAAAATTCAGATGGTATGTAGATATGCATTTATGTGAGTTATCATCCTGATATTCTTATTCATTTCTGAACAAATACCCATAATTAAAATCTGGGTACGTAATTTTCTTAGTGGAGTAAGTGCCTACATACAGAACTTGGCTTCTTGAAGCTATCAGTTCTTTTCAAATGGCCATTTTCCCACCTTTCAACTGTTTGAAAGGGCCAAGAGAGGTTTGGTTTTAAAGCAAGATTCCTCATAACTTGTACAAAAATGGCAAAGCATATGTATCATAAATTTAAAAAAGCAAGACCACTATAAACAATCATGCTTCCCATCCTCTACTTCCCATTTTCAGCTGCTGATAATGCTGAAAAATTCATCCAGGGAGGTGAAGTAATTACCCTATGTTTTCATGTCTTTTGTTCCCCATCTTAGTCTTTACTCTCACCAGCGCAGTTTGCTATAAATCCTCTGTGATCCCAGAGCAGGCTATATTATCATAGCTCAAGCTTCCCACAAACTTCACATTTCATTTTATCATATAAGTTAGGGTTGACATCAACCCTCATTACCCATGAAAGCTAAAAGAGGTACAATCCAATTGTCTTGGGCTGCTATAGTTGGAAGATATCTCAGTCAACTGGTCATCACAAAGTTAGCTTGACAGAACAGAACAAAAAAATAGGAAGGAACCTTGGAAGTCTTTTAGTCCAACCCCAAGCTCAAGCAGGAGACCCTATATCATTTCAGACAAACAATAGCTATTACTTCCTGCCACTGAAAAAAAAGGTGATGGTTTAGATGGGATTAACATAGATGGTATTGGAGGAAGCTTAGCCACCACCAACCCTTGTTATTCAGTGATAACATCTGACTTCACTGTGGTTCAAGTAAAGTTTTTTTACAGGCCATGCTTCTCATGTTTTACCTAACCCATAAAATTGAAGGGAGGAAACTATAAAAAAGAGCTTATAGAATCTATCTGTGCTGGAAGCGGGAACTTTTTTTTTCCTACTTGGACAATATGGCTGATTTTAAACGTTTGCCCATATGCATGACGGAGCAGCTGTTTGTATAGTAGAGATCCCTACCATTTCCAGTGATAAATTCCTGCATACGATCTAACTGTCCCTTTTGGGCTATTTTCACCTTTCTTCCCTGGATACAATTCATCCAATTCTAGATAGTTCCAGTCCTGATGGCTTTTCCACATGGGCCAACCTCAAAATTGCTATTCATTTGTCCTCGGTGCCAAAAGTCTGGTTTCACTGTGGTTCATGGAGTGTTTTTGTACAGACCCCATTTGCACCCGTGGTACTGAAGTCCCCATGGTCTTGTTATAACCAAAACTTTCCACTCAATTTCCACCTTTTCTTTTGTGCACTGGGGGCCCTTGGCTCCTTTTTTCTAGCTGGGCATATATATGAGACAAGTGGCGTTTAATTTCAAATAAACATTCACCTCAAGATGTTTCGTTCTATTTTTCTTCCAGTATTGGCTACCAAAATATACCTATATCAGTGTATCGGCAAACAAGCCATCATGTGATACACTCTGCTGCAAATTAATCTCTCAATTAATAATGTAATCATTTCTAGGAATTCCTGATTCCCAGGAGGAAGGGGAGGGCAGATTCTCCCATATTCGTTGAAATATGATGTAAGAATACCTGAAGATATAAGGTTGAGGGATGATTTTGGGGGGCACATTTGTGACCTTACTTCATGCAGTATTTTCCACTTTTGGCATTGGCTGTTTGTTCCTAAATAACTAAGCAAGTTTAATCAATGTGTTCTGAATTGTACTCTTAATGTAGGCCATGTGCCACTGACTTGCCCAGGCAGTGAAAACATAGAAAGACAGCACTGAAATACTAACCATGGGGATGGGGAACAGATAGCCAGAGAAAAATTGAGAGATGGTGGTGTATGTATTTATATACTGTATTTGTACCCCATCATATTCAAAATGCTCCTTGGTAGTTTACAATCCCCATTTCATAATCTACTTCGACTGCTTTCCACCCTTCAATTCTTTCCTAGGAAATTGAAAAAGGGGGAAAAAAATGAAGTATGGAAAAGTTATGGAACTCCTTTTGTTGTCATGTTTACTATCTCATGAGGGTCACTGAAGCAGTACGACTTGCTGATTTTACCACAGCATAAAAAAAGGATTTTTCATATACAATATATTGTTTTAGATGTGCATTTCTAAATTTCTCTTCTAATCAAGGATAGTCTACAGCTGAAGCTGCACTTGCCAGCTCTGGCCTCCGCCTCCACACTGCCAAATTCTCATATGCATTGCAGACATGCAGTTATATGGTAGATTACATGCATCCGAGCCTAATGTAGGTTTAACCTCAGCAATCCAGATTACTCCAACTATCTTCAGTTGTATAAACAATCATGAGCTTTCAGATCTCTTTAACATATGGAGATTCAGTCAGGAAAAGTAGACACAATTTGCACAGATAAACACATGCCCTCCTCCTCGGCTGCAGATTGTCCCTAGGTGAGTGCCTGAAAAGGAGGTGCCATTCACAAATTATCTTTCCTTATTGCAAATACAAGCCAGTACTATTGGAACATGATTGAATCAGTCTTTAAAAGAGTATTTTAAATGGGGCCTCCTTGAGCTGTATCTCCTCTCCCCTCCCTTCTACTGAGTGTTTGTGACACATTCTTGTTCTTTTTTTGGAGCTAGAAATTTCCTAACTTGTGGTCTTTTCAGAAAAACGAGAAGTGTCTTCCTCCAACAAGCGACCAGGCACAAAGAATACACAACTGAAGGATTAGCAGCCTTTGTTGCCTCATCCTTTGTTTTCCACTAAGAAAGATTCCCTGGGCCAAGGCACTGGCACTGTTCTCCTAGCGTGCGCACACACCACACCTGACTTGTGCTGAGTGGATACCTTCACTCCAGGGCAAATGGGCCCTCTTTTGGTTCTGATAGCGGCAGCTATCTGGCAAGGTAGGTCTTCTTGTTCATTCCCTTCACACATCAGTAAACTGTAGCAGCTGGGAAGAACACAGAACTTTTCCTAGCTGTAACCAACCAACCTATAATAGATTACAAATGTCTTCAGCCCCAACCTTTAAGGTCATCCGTTACATTGGTTGCTGTGATGGAAGTTTCAATCTAGTATCTCTGGAGGAATGCTGGGTTAGAGAAGTAACCGTGTTCTTTAGTGTTTTTACATGCGCTGCAAAAGGATAAAGGATAAAAAAATGTGTCTTCAAGATTTCTATTGAAGGAAACTATATGGTCAGCCAAATCTGTTGCTTTTATTGGTATGATTGCCAGTTGGATACATCCAATATTGCATTAACGCCTACAGTTTTACTTTTAAAACTTTGATCATTTTCTTCATTTTTTTAAATAAATTTACTAACTTGAATATTCAAGTGTAATGTTCACTTTGTTTATATGCAATGCCTGTTTTGGAAAAAAGTTTGGAATTGAGTATTTGTGTTTTGTTTCGTAATCAAGTGATAACTTTTTTGACTAGGATACTAACAAATTAAACAAAAACTGAAAACAGTTCAGCTAGGACAAATGACTATTTTCTGTTCAGAAAATCAGTTATTGTTATTTCATTTGGAAGCAAGGAAAGTTTTTCTCTGCCAAGAAGTATCTATTTTAATTTCTAGTTCTTAATTGATTTTTAAGTGTACTTCATCAGTCCTGTATAGCATCTAAATGAAGATTTGATCAAAATATTTTAAAGTAAGGATACATTTTAGAAACATTTTACATGACTAAAGCAAGTCTGTAATCTTTTCTTAAGCTTTAACCACAGAAGGTTTCTCACTCCACCATAAGTGGTACAGCTATAACCTGTGCTATGATTGTCAGTCGGCTTTTTCTGGTAAATATTTTAACTAAAGGGAAGGGGGAAGAGTGAATTTTCATCAAGTAAACTCTCCCTAGTAATCAAAAGTTTTCAGCCACAATGGGGTTAAACTGGGTTCACACTGTACAAGAAGTTGACCATACTTCTTAGTTTCCGAAAGTCAAGAGGAAGAAGTTTCATGCTCACGCTTGGTGGAAGAAAAAGACAATATGCTTCAAAGTATAACTGAAGGTCACCATTATGCAATACAGTGATGTGGTAAAGCCAGTGGCCAGTTGTTACTGAAAATATGAAGGAATAAGCCAGGATCCATCTTGGCAATGAAACTCCATGCAAACCTTCGTTTAACTCAGCATTAGAATTGGCAAGAAAGATTTTTCTTTCATACTTTGAAGAAACTAAAAACTGGTTTTATATCATTAGAGTTGCATCAATGGCAACAACCATAACTAAAAACTAGTAGTATAATTGAATATTAGAATAATTGGGTTTAGATAGAGACAAGTGTTGCACATTTGATTTTGCTGTGCTGCCGATTTTTGCAATCTTCATGCATTAGTATCAAGTACTATGTTATATTTAAAATGTGCCAGGTCTACTGCCCTTTGACCCATTTCTGGCTGTGTTCTTGCACTCAAAACCTCACTTTGGTAAGGGTAGAAACTCTTCCAAAATTACTTCTATCACTTATTCTTTGCTCCCTGTCATACAGCCTCAACCATTTCCTGCTCATGTCTTCCAATCTTGCCCACAATTCATGAATCCCTTGTTTGTTATATGTGTAGCTCCTAAACCTTTGTCTCTAGGTTTAGGGAATGATACCATGACTACGTAGGATTATCTTTTGGATATGGGAGTGGTCCATTATTTCTCTTGGTAGAAGACTACTACAAGCTCTCAAAATCTTTGCAGTTAAACATGGAGTATTCTGGTCAGGCAGCCACCCTTAGGGAATTTACAAGAGGTAGCAATGTTTTCAGACATGATAAAATAGGCTTCTCTGTCTTCATCAACTTGGAATTATTTGTATCCTGCCCTATTTTCACAAGTAACTCAGGATAGTAAACATATCCAACATACCTTCCCTATTTGCCCCATAACAACCACCCTTTGAAGTGAGTTGGGCTGAGAGTGACTGGCTCAAGATCACCCAGCTGGCTTTTACAGATTGGTTGATGCACTCCTTTAAGTCTATCAGCCCCCCTCAATTCATCTCTCATTCACTTTTCTTATTCTAGAATATCTTTACTCCTTGCCTCCCTCAAAACGCATTCATTAATTAGTCAAAGCGTTTTCTTTTGTTATTGGGCGCTCCTTTAAGTCTATCAGTCCCTTCATCTCTTGTCTCATTCACTCTTTTCCCACCTTAGCTTATCTTTACTTTGTCTCCTTCCAAAGCTGCTCTTTTTTCTCTTTAATTAGTTGAAAACTTTCCTTTTGCTGTTGCTTTAATACTTGAGATGTTGGCTCAAGTATCCGAGTCCAGCTCCATTTCTGGCTGGTCTATCTTCTTTGGTTTAACTACAGGCATAGGGTGGGTAACTTAGAAAAAGCTACTACCTTGATATAGACCTAAGGGAGAATATTCCTTCTACCTTTCCCATGTCTGTTTATGTGGTGTAAGTTCTGCTTAAGAGGTCTGGTTTCCACAGCCAGGATTATTGGTCATTTCCTGCAAAGTCTGACTTCTTCTGTGAGGGCCAAACTCTGTTCCATTTGTATCTAGGGTTCATTTTCTTTTCATGGAGTATTTAATGAACTCCTTGAGTTTAAGCCATCTCCATTTGTGTGGTTGCCACCCTAAGTTGGCTATCCCACTTTTTTATAGATATCCTATCCTGCCTTCCCCCCCCCCTCCTTTTGTCATGGGTTCTTTTCAGTATATCCATTTCAGTGGGCTCCAAACAAGCTAACATAGGTCCAACAAGCACACAAGCATTAACAAGCTACTATGCACTACTACTCACCCCCTACTCCACTCTTTCCCACTTCTATTCCTACAGCAACTATTATTCCTTCTGAGAACTACTACTCCTATTTCTTCTGAGTACTGCTAGAGAAAATTACACTTCTGGCTGCTTTATTTCCACACACAAACAGAGGCTTATTCTCTCTTTTCCCCCCACATACTGCACTCTGAGCTCTCTCTCAGCGCAGCTTTTATAATCAAGGTTGCCTGCCTGGCTGGGGAGAGGCCTTAAAGAGACAGGCGGACCGCAGCACAGGTGCTGGCCATTTTCTGGGCAGCCTGTTTCTTCGGACCTGTAAGGAGAAGATGAAAACTCAGAAGTTAATCACCCAATTGCAAGTAAGAAAGAGGTGGAACTTCCTTCATGGCTAGCTAGTTTTGTACAGATGAAACCTATTCCCTCTGCTGCTCTAATTTTCCCCAAATTCTACACATTCCCAGAGGACACTTTCGCAGAGGCAAGCTTTAAAAGTCAAAAACAGGGTTGACAAATGGGCTTCTTTTAAAAAAAAAAAGTCTAAACATTTTGTTCCTCTGATAAGTGCTGTAACTCCAACTTTCAGAGCTTTCTCCTTTTAATATCAGAGGTAGGAAAGGGGAATCGTGGTTTATTGTGCACCTTTTTTGGGAACAGACCATCAAAGACCTCCTTTTTAATGAGAATATCTGAACACTTACTTCAGTAAATGAAAGTCATGGAACACTAGATATTGTAAAGGCAGCCCAGTTCAGACCTTACAGTCCATCTTTCCTTCCTCTTCAGATAAGCTCTACTTAATATCTTTTATGGCTATTATTATTGATAAAATTGTGATGAGAATAGATTTGATGGACAGATGGATGGAGAAAGCTGAAGGATGGAAAAGGATATGTTGTTTCCATATCAGTGTTACATGCTGGCAAGAGAAATTCAAACACAGCATTAAAATTGTCCTGCTCTGTAGTTGGTAGCAGCTACCCACCCACCTACTTTTTTTGACATTCCCATCTTACTTCATCGTCATAACTGACTCCACAGCATTTTTGAACATGATGAAACGATAGTTGCTTTGTAGCAACCTCCTGTTGCCGTTCAGTTGATTTGAGCAGGAGAAGAAAGTCAGTAGGAAGCCTTTCCTCAAAGGCAAAAATTCCTGCCAGTCTACAACTGCTACTGAATTTGCTAGAGTGATTGTCACCAAAAATTAATGTGTGTACCTCTATAATCCTAATCTGGTGTACAAAATCTCTGAACTGACAGTAGGTTCTAGTAAGCCTTACTTCAGAATAAATGCACAAATTGAATTGATGGATGGTGGGACAAGTTAGGTAGCATTTTCTAGGAATGTTCCTGAAACCTATTCCTCTACTTATAAGAGTCTGATATTTCATAGTAAGCAACTTCAGAGCTGATAAAGATTATATGCAAACGTATACACACACGCACCCAAACACAAACCTGTTCCACATGAGCTCAAATTTGTTAGTTTATATTTGTTAAATCAACTATTATCCTCCCCAACACCAAATTTCTGTGTCTAAATGAAGTGGTTCTACATGTTTCACTAATACATAAACGTCCATGTTCCATTCTACTATAACGCTTTTAAAATCACGTTTGATTAGACTGTTTTCTTTAAATCTGGAAGCTTATTTACTTTTTATGCTATTGCTGAGCAAAGATGTTCTTAATAATGTTACCAGATTTTTTTTTAATCTGTTCTTGATCTCTGCTCTACTTTATATGCTACATATGATAGCCCTACAAAATAATCTGTTGTATTCTCAGTCTTTCTCCAAATATTTCGTGGATTTCAAAATTAATCTTTATCAGATTGTTCCACTCTTTATCAAAGAGTCAGTCTAAATTCAGTTTGTTCTAGTTATGTGATTTTCTGGACTGGTCTGAAAAGTCACGAATTCTTTGGAAGCTTAAGAAATGGAGAACGTATTTCCCTAAATAAATAAGTTAAATGATTCTTATTCATGATATAAGCAGCCATTGGGGACTGTTCTGTTCCATTTCAGTTTACCAAAGGCTACAAGATAACCAGTCGATCTTTTTGAACAACCCATGGAATCTTCTGTACAAAATGAATTAAATGTTCCTTAACAAAATAAATATGCAAAGAAATAAGACTTGAAATAGCTGAATGTGTAGAGTACCGTTTATGGTTATTATTTGTTCTAAAATTTTATATATCAGATTGGCCTTTGCGCTTCTTTCAACTTGCTCACATAAAGATGCACCTGGTTTATTAAACACTGAGTAACAATAAATGTTTTGTGCGAGATTAATTTATAAATTTAGAGTCAACAATGTATGCTAGTATGCTAGTTTTGGTTTCATATAGTCATATTTCAATTTCAATTACTATACAATTTCTTTTGCTTACTATTTTTTTGACAGTTGACAAATAGGATGATTATTTTTAATGCTGTATTATTGAAATATGGAAATTTGAGAAAGGTGCCTTTTAATAACATATCAGTTTATATGAACAAGTATGATCTCCGTTTAAATTCTTGTCTGAATAGATTATTTGTCATGATTTGATTAGAACACTTTCAAATATTTGTTGTTTTAATCTGGGATAAAGTAACTTTAAATGATGCAAAATATTCCAATATTCTTCTCCTGGGCATTATCTGTGTTCTGCTTGTCATTTCTTCTCACACTAATCCCAATGAATAAAAAAAAAACCCATAAAATGAATATATAGGTGTCATAGAGATGTATCCGAATTGGTTATGTGATTATAACATGGAAACAAAACAAAGCTAATTGTGGTCATCTTCACATATATACTTCCAAATTAAGACAATTCAATTAAGACAACTAAAATAATTCCAAATTAAGACAATGCCATTAAGACAATTAAGTCAAGTTTGGAAGATTAAGTCAAGTTTGGAAGCCTAGGGAATTGAGATATTGGCAGAGAACCCACAAATTTTGGTGTTGAAGGATCTGGGATTTAGGAATCCTGGCTCAGCAATTTACGTATTGTATAGCAATCATAGACACCTCTCGAGTAATCTTGAATCCAACACATATAGGTGGTCATTTGTTGGACCTTTGTTTTTGTTTCAGGGAAGATGTTAGATGATGTAGAAATGAAGGGGATTTCTAGTACTCCATTGCCATGGTCAAATCCTGCCTTGTTCAAGTTGCAATTGTTAGCCACCCATGATTTCTGCAGGACCATATTCAGATCCCAGAGGCCTATTGGATCAAATTGGTTTCCAAAGGGAATTTTTCCAGTGTTCTAGTAAGCATTTCTGTGAAATATCTGATGAATAATTGATAATGGGAGGCAAACTGGATATTAAACAGTATTTTTTATCCCCCCAAGCCACCTTTTTTTGGATCCCTCTCTCATTTGGTGACCCTTTGAGACATGAAGCACCAGAAATAACACCTATAACACTGGTGGAAGAAGATGAGAAGTAAATTTCTGGAACATTCTGGAACAGTTCTTGCAGTTAGGAGATGCTTCCAAACGGCCAGCCAAAATCTACCTCCTTACAATTTGTCTGTCTGAATAAGGCACCATAAGTCAGTGCAGTCACAAGACATTTCGCAATATGCACCACATCATTTAGTAAAAAAACTGTCAGACGGGGTAATTTTTATTTAAGGGTTATTGTTGTTGTTTTCATTTTATATGTCAGCAAATAGTACAATTAACATTGGCCTGGTTCTAGCAAAATATGAGCAGATTTACCTCACCCAAATCTAGATCCTTTTTTTCAGAAACACCAAAATATTTATCAGCACATCAGCACATTTCAGCAAGCTCAGTCTATAGGCCTGCTAGCTGCCCAGCCCCATTCAGCTCAATCCATTGAGCTCACTGGGATTGGCTCAACAGTTTAGTGAGAAGTCTCACATTAAAACCAGATTTGTTTCATTGGATTGCAGCCATGACATTCTGAGAAGTTTTGTTTTTGCAGAACTTAAACTAGGGAATGTTGATGTCCTCTTTGACACTATGTGAATCAGAGCTTACACATTGGTCAATGCTCATGTTTGTTCATTCTTTTTTTTTAAATTAATAATTGTAATTTATGAGTTTTACTTTTCTTCGCAAAGAAGCTTAGGACGTGTCAGGATGTAGTCAAAGCTTAATTTAGACATAAATAATAAAAAGATCCAGCTGTTTAAAATATCTTTTAAGCACTTAAAAAGAAAACATTGCAAACTAAGAGCTGAAATCTATGGGTACCCTCCCCACTCGAGGTAATAGTAGGATTCATTTCAGGGGACTGCCATGAGTATGTAATAGAAGCCTATCCCACTCCACTTGCTCCCCCAGTCAAGTACTAAAAACAGAAGTGAAAGAACAGCAAAATTGAAGAGTTAAAATGGGGAGGGGAGGATGAGGCAGGGGAGACAACCACAGAAGAGGGACAGAGACCACCAGTCTCAATGTGTTTCCTCTGTTGCCGAAAGGGACTAAAAAGTTTGTCTTCTCCGATGCCTTCCTCAGCAGATCTGAGTCACAGAAATATTTCTCACTTCCCCCTCTTTCCTTATAAATATATGTGGTGGTCAAAAGAAATCACTGACGCTGCAAAAAAAAAAAGTACATGTTTGTGGAAGAGAGGAATAGTCTTTTGGCTCTTATAAAAACTTGAAGCCTTTTCTTCCTTTTGTTTCGTCCTTGACAGCCATTGAAGGCTGTCATTGATATTTTGGAATCTGGCATTTTGTTTCATTCTTAATGCTCCATACACAATTTCATTTTTCCTTTCTTTACCTTTTTATGGGGCATTGTTATTTAAAACAATGTTTTTCAAACTTGGCTACTTTAAGATATGTGGATTTCAATTCCCAGAATACCCCAGTCAATCCCACTCCCCACCCCCAGAATATGGAAGCCCGGTTCCTGTAGCCAGGAAGGTTGCGGGGGGCCACTGCTTTACAGCACTCTCTGAGTCAGCATATTGCCCCCAACAATCTGTGTCCTCATTTTCCAAACCTGGAAGGACAGAAGGCTGAGTCAACCTTGAGCTGTTCAGAATCAAACTTCTGACTGTGAGCAGAGTTTGCCTGCAATACTGGATTCTAACCACTGCATCATCACGGCTTAATAATAATAATAATAATAATAATACTAATAATAATAGAACTATTTTATTTTCTTGATTCCCCATCTTGATTCCCCCTGATTGTTTCATCTTTCATTATCAAGCAAATTAGATCTGTACAGCTTTTGACCAGGATTGTCCCAGAGTTTTCCTCTAGTCCTGCTATCCTGGCCACTCCCCTAGTCCTGGGAAGTAGGGATATCCAGACCTGCAAAGAGGAAGGAACAATATAGCCATCAGTTACAAGGCCCCTTTGCTTGCCCAAGTTAGCATGTGCATCATCTCTTTGCCCTTGTTTTGAACACCACGGCAAATAGCAAGACTTAAATAAGAGGAAGGGTCTTCCCAGACTGTCCCCAGGTCTGTTTCTCACCTAGCCTGTCAATAGTTAAATGAGTCTCTTGTGTTTGAGAGATAAAGGGAACTTCCTGTTTCTGGAGTCCTGCATCTCCCTCTCTTTAAGATGCAGTTTAGATAGAAGTGAGGGTTTTTTTGCCCCTGTGCATTTCCTAAGAAATATTACTTTAAATATAATGAATGACTTTTAGTGTTCCACCCCAAATGCATAATTATCAACTTAGTTTAGCTGCCAATAAATGCAAAGAGATAAAATAGGCAGTTAGCACATGTATTTTTTGATGGATTATTTCTATTTGCATTTAACCTTTGGCCAACTGCTGCAAGCAGATAAAATACCAATGCAAAAAAGTATGTGCCCCAGACGCTTTTTATCTTTGAAAGATTAGGAACATTAAGCCCTTTTCCAGAAATTTTTGGGCTTTGGCAAGTTCTGGAAATGTAAAAATTCTCTGGACACAAGGAGCAAATGGTTTGGGAAGCCCAAATACAGAATGTCTGCGCAAGTATGAGATATGTGAGAGAGATTTGGGACAATATTTTTTTTAAGTATGCTATTAAGAACCATAGGCTCTATCTATCTGTCCAAAATAATGTGCTCTTTAAGAATGTAGGCTACACATGCCTCTCAGACCACCAGAGCCAAATTCACAATTTAAGAAGGCTGCTGAAAATAATGAAGCTATTTCAAACTTAGTTGTTTTCTTTCTGATGTCTCTTTCTTCATGAAACAAACATAGCTGTTCAGGAAAGCCTGAATTTGGATCAGATATATCCAAAATATATTGGCAGAAATCCCAAATGGGAACAGAAAAAAAATATCTGAGAAAACAGAGAATGTTTATCCGTTCCTCTTCCTTTTCTCTAAGAAAAGGAAGAAAGAAACTGACCTGTAGAACTGAATCCCTATATTGTGGTTGGACATGTAACTGCCACAACAAGGCATGAGATTATGGCTCTATCCACTGGAAGAATACCAATAATGACCATTGGCTTTCTTTGGTAAAAGATTAAGGACAGCTGTGACCCAGCAACCACGAGTAGATAATATTATTTTGCAATTCCCTGTCTTTACCAAACTAGCACTACTTTGTGAGAACTTAGAAGGGATAGTAAGTTGATGTAGGGTGCAGAAGTAAATTTGCAACAAGCAACTCCTGGGACAGCAAAATAGTTAAGGTATTCACAGAGATATAGCAAAAGGAGCCCCACAACCTCACCAAGAGAAAAGAGACACGGGAACTGTAGGCTTAAGGACATAGTGAAAAGTGGCCAGTTCACAAAAGTGAGAAATAAAATCAGGCAGCAAGGAAAAAGATGAAACTGGACAATGTGTGGAACTACTTGCTAGAGGAAAAGTCATTGCTGACCTGAAAATGCCAGCACACAACAAGCTTCAATTAAATGGATACATTAATGAGATCAGGTTGATCACAGATCTGCAGAGGATACCTGCTCTTCTATGGTGATGGAACAGTTGTGCCAGTGGGAAGCAAGCCACCATGGCACTGCCTATTTTAACACAGGTAGTTCCAGTTGATCTCAAGCCTGACATGGTTTAATGTCTTCCAAATGTGGTAATTCTACTAATACAGAATGGTTGTGTTGAAGGTAGGGAGCATGGCATGTTCACATTTCATCCAGACAGTAATTGGGTTAGATTGGTCAGTTTTTCACAAAATTGCTCTCACACAAATCTCCTATAATCAATCATGTCTACAGCCTTCTGTAGCTTTGAGACTGAACAATGCTCCAGAGATTCAGATGGCCCTGATCCTTTTAGCTTTTTGTAACACTCTGAAGACCTGTCTGTGTCCTCAGAAGGGTAAGCAAGTTTGGTTGTTAATGTCATCTTAAAACTGATTTACCTCCTGGGATGTTGCTTTTAACTTTGGTTTTGTGGGTTTTTTTCATCTTTGTTTGCTACCCAGAATCACTATTGTGAGAAGGGCAGGCAAATGTGTCTGTATGAGTACAAAGCAATAGCATTCCAGCTACCCCGACGTACTTCTCAGAATGAAGAATTGCAAAATCACAAAAAACTATCAGTTTTTTTCTTCATTTTAGGCTCAGCTTCTCCCACTATTTACCCTAATCTTGACATTCTGAGAGTGAAGCAAGGAGACTCGGTCGAATTATTTTGCTCAGGGAATTTCCCTGTTCAGTGGATGAGTATCCAGAATGGGTCTACTGTGGTGGTGTATGACAATGGCACCCTCTACATGCCTAAGGCTAGTTGCAACCAGATGGGAAGCTACCAGTGTGCTTATATCAACAAACCAGAAGAGGGGATTAGAACTATATATGTGGCAGTGACAGGTAACTGGATTTGTCCTTATTATTTCTCATTTGTTCTGAAAATAAATCATTGCATATGCATAAGTAAACACTGGTTGAGAATTAAGGGATTGATGTGTTCCCCATACCTCCATTATCAGCTGTCAGTGTTTTTACAGAGGGTCAAGCAGTTGTAAAGTATGGAGTGTGAAGCCTGCTGTGGATATGTTAGGCTCCATCAGGTGGGAGAAAGAAAAGGTGGGCCAGTAGGATTAGAAATTGACCCCTTGCTTGAGCCCCTTGCTTGACTCCAGCAAGGCTTAACTATACCAATATTTTTTTTCATACATGAAACAAAGCAATTGTGGGAAATCCCTGCTGTAAATTTATCCAGTTCAACCATGGGAAATTAGCTCATTTGGATGACTCATAAAGTGGAGTTCTTTCAAGCAAAAGAGACAGTTGTTAATTCAGATGCCAACAATCCGAGGACATTATTAGCCTTGATTCTTGGACAGATTGTATCCCAAACAGAACATGTCTATAATTTGGAAGTCCTGTTAGATTCACAACTGGAAGATCTGAGGGATGAACTTGCCAAGCAAATCATCCTAGGGAAAATCTATTGATCTGTTTTTTTAAGAGCCAAAGCTGACTTGATGGCATAAATGACTCTGGATTCACAACTCCTGCTTGATGAGCAAATGGAGGCCATGGCCAAGTAATTTTCCCTTGAAGAAAATGCAGATTCTTTAGCTGCTGCAAAATGATTCTACTGCTACATTGCACTACAGCTTTGTAGCTATTACCTGTTACCTGAGCATGGTTGAAGATGCTAGTTATCACTTATAAAGCCATGTAAGTTTTGGAGCCTGGGATCAGTTTAGGGCCTGTCCATTCAATGAGGGAGACCGAAACCTGCTGAAGATCCCTTCCTACCATGAAGCACAATGAGAAGGAGCTCTTCTCCTGAGAAACAAATTGCCTCCATGAGGCAAGACTGACTTTACCAAATATTAGTGGAGTCATCACACCAAGCTACTAGATATTGACTGGCTACCGTATGTATTATGTTATTAATTTTACGAATGAAGGCAAATATATGTGTCCCCAAATAACATTGCAGGATCCAATCTGGGTCACCAGAGTGTGAGAGAGAAGCTCCCTGAGGATGGGCTCCAGGATGAGTCCGAAAGCTCAGAAAACTAAACCTCTGGTCCTGGTGACTGACCCAAATTGGATCCTGTTATTACTTTTATTATAATTAATGTTGGTACATTATTCTAGAGTCTAACATCTGAGTGCAAAAATTTTGCTCTCACCACCACATCAGCACCAGACAATCTTATTTCAGATTAAATCCAGCTATTTTTCTATGTGTGCCAAGCTATCATATGGATTCATAACATATTTCTTCTACAGATCCTGAATCCATGTGGTGTGGCCTTCGCAATTTATATCCTTCTGTGGAAATGGGCAGGGATGCCTTGATTCCATGCCTGATTGCTGACCCAGGATTCACAGGCAACATGACCCTCCTTAAGGACTCTTCTCCAGTTCACTCAAGAGTCTCGTTCAGTCCTACGGAAGGAATATGGATTCATAAAGTAGACCTGAGTGATAAAGGGTCCTATGAGTGTAAAGCCCAGGTTCAAGGAGAGTGGGTGACTTCACGCAGAATTACTCTTTCTGTCTGTGGTAAGTTGGAACTGCTCTTTTGTCACTACTTGAACATGTGTTTCCAAACCTTTGGGGACAGTTGTTGTAGCAGCACTTAGAAAAAGTGCTCCAGTGCACATGGTTCATTTTTGCAACATGGAGAGGTTGATTCCAAATTCTATATATTCATTTTGCTGTGCAATGCTAGATCAATATTAATCAACAAAGAACAATTGTACATTTTGGCAGGACAATGGCAATACATTAGTTGTTCTTTACTGTCACTGACAAACTGGTTTGAAATACATTATCGCAAAATGGCAAATGCCCTCCATGATAACTTTTCAATCCATTGTGTCAAAATGGCTGAAAAAGATGCTGAAAGGTTTGGAAAATACACCATCATTAAGCAGAAAATAGCAAAGGGATAACTTAAGAAAAGAAGAAGATGTTGGGTTTCTTTTACTGACAAGCCTTCCGGCTCAGTTTATTTAACAGACTTTTCTGACTTTTCTTAGACAACCATCAGCCTTTGAGAGTTACTATTGGAGGACTAGCAGACCATGTGCGGTTACAAGGAGAACCATTCAGCATTTCCTGCAGAGTACAATATCACTCTTATGAATATAATGGCACATGGATCTATCCCCTGACTGCAAATGTAAGCCATTTCTAAGGGTTTTAGATATGTACCTTAGCTTGTGTTGTTTGTCTTGAATGAGCTCAGAGTTACTTGTGGCTTGTATAAACCAATTCATGCAAGGACTTAGACCTGTCTTCCGGAGTTATTGAATGACAATGTCTACCATACCTAACCAGAAAGACATTCATGAGCATCTAATGATTTAATATGTGCTGCGATGTCACAATGAAAATTCTGCTCCTTAAATGTTGGGTGCAACATTGTGAAACACAACTAAAAAATGGCAGCGCTTGCAAAATGATACATGTGTCATCATTTTGGCATCATTATGCCTAGGTGCAGGCATCATGAGGCCAATGACTGGCTGGAATGTCGGGAGTTGTAGTCCAGAGGCAATTCAGATTGAAGAAAGCTGCTTCAACTGCATGTTGCACATTAACTTGGCAGTTCTTAAGGTTGATTTGCTTTTGCATCCTGATCATTAATCCAGGTTGTCTTTTAACTAATTCATTACAAGATTCTCTTGAATCATCAAACTGGCTTGCAAATACAAATCTCATTCATTTCTAATAAACAAGAGTAAGAGGCAGAAGCAAAGGATATTTATTTATTAAATGGATGTACTGCTAAATCTTATGTCTTTCTTTTCTCCTAATTTAATTGCTTGTAAAAGAGTTTTTATACTTAAGTATACTTAAGTATACTTTTATATTTAAAAAGTACAGGTGGGAAACCATTGTCCTCATGGCTTATTATTTAGGAACTAGCATAATCTTAAATATATATAAATCATGAAAGAATAAGAATAGAATAGAATAGAATAGAATAGAATAGAATAAGCATAGCATAGCATAGCATAGCATAGCATAGCATAGCATAGCATAGAATTCTTTATTGGCCAAGTGTGATTGGACA